>CM067318.1:2286158-2558690 GCA_034231615.1 Meghimatium bilineatum | reverse complement strand
AGATCATTATAATGGCAACCTTGTAATTGTAAACAATAATAAGCTAATGCAGTTCAATATTTACAGCGCAGAATAAATATACAGTTTAGCGCTGCTTAGCGCTGCTCCATTTTACTTCAGCGTTCGATTATCAAAATCAAAGGTAATCATCAGTGATATTATGTGTTTTACAGAAAACACTCTATTACCATTGTCACGTATGCGTCTGTGGATCTCACCAATGGCCCACTTATCAAACCACCAATGACCCACTAGACAAACCACGCATGCAACAGAAAATCTTAGTAGATGACATGCCGTTATATTGAGACTTATGCAAGCTTTGTCATCTATACAATTATAGACCCTCTCTGAGTAAAAGACTCCTTCAATAGGCATTGCACTAAGCCGAAAACTAAGTCTCCTGGGTATGACAAAAAGATCAGAAAATACACACCACTGCACATAGGAAGTAAGGTAATCGCTCGCAATTTTTTAGATTCCTAAACAAACAAACATTATCCAATGGCAGACTTGGACACTGATGTCTTCACAAACGAGAAACATGTGCAATGAAATGATTGATGATACCAGATTAGAAGGTTACGAAATGCCTTCAGAAACAGAATATACACTACATTACACATAGAATACACCGGTATCTGTAAATATCAAGTAAAACGTGTACAGAAATAATATTGTGGAAAAGTGATCTTCTTTGATATATTAAATATTTGTTTCTATTATATATTAACTATAATGTATCAATAAATATGCAAATTACACTGAGGAACACGTCGTTCACATGTAGATTTTTGTCTTACCAAGATATGTAAATGAAGATGGTGGTAAAGCACTGGCAAATGAAGCTATTGGTCCCTGTGTAATGACACTTGAACGAGAGTTCACCGGATTGGTCACAATTGGTGAAACAGGCGGAGTCAACATGATATTCCCATTGGATGTTGCTGTCTGTGCACAAGTAAATAAATGTAAAATTAGTAACTGAAATATCAATGTAATTATGGATACAATGTGTGCATTATAGGAGTTTGTGGTGACTAGATTACCAGATCTGCAACCTCTATTACTTTTTAAAGGTCGTGACGCTCTGATAAAGCCAAATAACATTTTACGTTACCAAAATGGTGTTTATTTCTTCAGTTTGAATACGACAGTACAACTGGTAGCGCATAGCACAGATTTTAGACGCTGATGTGACACTAGTGATGTCCAGGGTTCGAAATCCGGCAAAGATTGGTTTTTAAAAATTCTGTTTTACGGGTAAAAACTCGTAGAAAAAAAACTCACTTTGTACACGACGTGGCGATAGCAAGGTCATGCGGCCTTTATGACACAAGCCACACGCAGCCTCAATTCCCTAATGGGAACCATGCAGTATTGCTGGATTGTATTGTTGATAATAGACCGTGATTACTATGATTTAATAGGAAACAAAAACTGTCTCAAATCAACAAAGTTATTTAATGTATTTTTACTGTAGTCATAATATTATTTTGGTAGATAGTTCACGTATTGATGTCTCTGTGGCCTTGATTTACTTTGTAGATATAGTTCACGTATTGATGTCTCTGTGGCCCTGATTTACTTTGTAGATATAGTTCACGTATTGATGTCTCTGTGGCCCTGATTTACTTTGTAGATATAGTTCACATATCGATGTCTCTGGGGCCCTGATTTACTTTGTAGATATAGTTCACATATCGATGTCTCTGTGGCCCTGATTTACTTTGTAGATATAGTTTATATATCGAATGTTCGGGAGCCATGTTTTACTTGTAACAAATCCTGGTTTCCACAACTCTTCCTTGACCAACGCTATCGACAAGTGTCTGGATTGTTTATATAGTTAACATTAACAAACAATTTATAACGTTATCTTAAAATGTCGCATGATTAAACAATATTCTTTTGTCTTCCTCTGTTAATAATATAACAATTCATCTTTTAATTAATATAACAATTCATCTTCCTTCCTCTGTTAATAATATAACAATTATTCTGTCTTCCTCTGTTAATAATATAACAATTATTCTTGCTTCCTCTGTTAATAATATAACAATTCATCTTTTATTAATATAACAATTCATCTTCCTTCCTCTGTTAATAATATAACAATTATTCTGTCTTCCTCTGTTAATAATATAACAATTATTCTTGCTTCCTCTGTTAATAATATAACAATTCATCTTTTATTAATATAACAATTCATCTTGCTTCCTCTGTTAATAATATAAAAATCAAAGATTCAAAGATTCCCTCCCAAAAATCCTAAAACTATATTCACTGATGAAGTCACTACACAGACGTTGTCATACATACACATGTGCTGTACAAACACACACATTACCACAACAATATAGGACACATATGTTTGCATTTTCCATTGTTTAACATGGTTTTTTTTAATTAATACTTTCAATATAATTACCTGTGCATTTTGAGCGACACAACTTCTTCTGCAATGTGTTCCAAACAAGTTATATACAGTTATGATTGTGAATTTATCTCATTACATCTTTACAAGAGAAATAATATTATCTCAGTCTGAGATAATAGCTTATCATTCAGATATTATGGTATCATGAGCGGAATTAGTATCCAGTCCTAACTGCACAAATGTGCACTGAAATCTTACAGAAATCTTAACATGAATGAAGCAGTTAGTATCCAGTCCATGTAACTGCACTAATATGCACTGAAATCTTACAGAAATCTTAACATGAATGAAGCAATTAGTATCCAGTCCATGTAACTGCACAAATATGCACGAAATCTTACAGATGTTGAGAGTTTCTAGAAAGAACTCATGCCATGTAAACTCTGCGAAAATCTCTTATCTTTCGTGAGGTAAACGAACGGGTCGAACAATAGCTAGTTTCGACATCCCAACAGATGGTCAGTCTATGAACCGAGCGGGTATACTCGATGTTCTTCGTGAGTCCTCACGATCATAGGATTTTGAGATGAATAAACATGAGTCAATATTGAGAATGAGTGAACTGGAAGTGAAGATGGGCGTGGCACGTAGAGAACACCTGACACAAATTTACCATCAGCTGTTATACCCAGATAGATTTACTGAAGCGGAGATCTCAGCATTTATGGACATGTCCAGTGTGCGAGGGTGATAATCAACAACCTCATATATATTACCTAAATCTACGTAATCCAGCTCTAAAACAGTGAGATATAACATACATAAAACAACTTACCATATTTTATGCTATAAATTTACCGATATCTTTATTTGACTGACCTGTGCTGTAGACGTCATAGATGTGAGGTGTGAGGATGACGCAAAGATGTCACATCCAGATGCCTGTCCATTTGTAAACTGCGATGATGGCGTAGGTGCATCTCCATACATCTTCCGTTTAAGACTCTCGGTGTGAGATGGTACCCTATTCTGATTGGCAACGAACATGTTCCTGCAGTTGCTGCAAATTAGGCTTCGCACCTATATCGTCTGTAAATATATTGTCTGTAAATATATCGTCTGTAAAAATATTATCCGTAAATATATCGTCTGTAAATAGATCGTCTGTAAATAGATCGTCTGTAAATATATTGTCTGTAAATATATGGGCTGTAATTATATCGCCTATAAATAATGTATGTAAACATATTATATGTAAACATATTGTCCTATAAATATATTATCTGTAAGTATAAATATCTGTAAATATGTCATTTATAAAATTTTAGCAATTTTCCATCACGATATTTCAAATACGATTGGATTTTACCGAAGACAACAGATCAAATGGTCTGTACACATCAACAGACTACCACCAGACAGTATACCTCAGTAAGCTATGCTACATAGATACAGTAAAGGCAGACATAGAGGCCGACCACGACAACGATGGACCACAGAAATAAAAGAGGCGACAAATTCCACAATATACTCAGCACACACGAGGGCCATCTTCGGAAAACTCTTCTACCCTGACACTGAAAGGCAACCAAAGGGTTTAGAGAATAGATCATATAGCTATACACATCTGAAACATATACCTACACACATCTAAAACATATAGCTATACACATCTGAAACATATACCTACACACATCTAAAACATATAGCTATACACATCTGAAACATATACCTACACACATCTAAAACATATAGCTATACACATCTGAAACATATACCTACACACATCTAAAACATATAGCTATACACATCTGAAACATATACCTACACACATCTAAAACATATAGCTATACACATCTGAAACATATACCTACACACATCAAAAACATATAGCTATACACATCTGAAACATTACATCCTACACACATCAAAAACATATAGCTATACACATCTGAAACATTACATCCTACACACATCTAAATCATATAGCTATACACATCTGAAACATATACATACACACATCTAAAACATATAGCTATACACATCTGAAACATATACATACACACATCTAAAACATATAGCTATACACATCTGAAACATATACATACACACATCTAAAACATATAGTTACACACATCTAAAACATATATCTACACACATCTAAAACAGAAACTATGAGGTTTAGCAGACGACCAGAACAGTTAAATGTGTCTGTCAATGGTACGAAACTAAACCAAGTATCAGATTTCAAATATTTAGGAAATGTCTTTACAGAGAATGGCAAACTCGATAGAGAGATCGAAACAAGATCACAGAAAGTCAATGCTGTGACTTACCAGCTGTCACCAATACTTAAACACCCATCAATCTGCATGGCTACAAAAACGAAAATTGATGAACAGTATCGTTATATCAACTCTGTGTTTCCAATACCAAAAATGACCATTGACAAAGATAGTAGCGAAAAAATCACATTGCATGAAATGAGATGTGTAAAGAAAGTTCTAAATGTCATTAGAAGAGACCGATGAAGAACTGGAGATATCAGGAAAGAAATAAAGACCACCTCAACTCACATCTACATCGATATATAGCAATCAATCAGGTTGTCTGTCCCGTCTTGAGAATGGAATAAACATAACCAGCCTTCGTGCATATAACGACAGACGTTCGGGCTACATGGCATGAAGAAGTCCAAGGAGTAAATGGGTGGAAACAATGAAAGAACTTTGAAGAGAATTGGACTGATCATGGTCAATGCGGCTCACGTAGTCAAAGACAGATGACTTTAACTCTCCACACACCACCCCCGAACGCTCAACGGCACAAGTGGAAATGAAAATAGATAAATCAAGATAGCGTGTCGGTCAAGTGTTTTCTTTCTATTACCCACGACTACAGCGCCATTGAGGGTCTCGATGCATTTTCTTTATGTCATTCCCACATTTTTCATGTGTTAATATACTGCTTTCTAAATACTCGTATATTAGGCTTAGTAAGTAGCAGATAGACAGATGGATCAATAACTCAATCGGAGTGTAGCGATTATATCAATAAGTCTTAGTAAGTAACAGATGGATCAATAACTCAATCGGAGTGTAGCGATTGTATCAATAAGTCTTAGTAAGTAACAGATGGATCAATAACTCAATCGGAGTGTAGTGATTGTATCAATAAGTCTTAGTAAGTAACAACTAGATCAATAACTCAATCGGAGTGTAGTGATTGTATCAATAAGTCTTAGTAAGTAACAACTGGATCAATAACTCAATCGAGTGTAGTGATTGTATCAATAAGTCTTACTTATTATTCGTGTTCTATATGCTCTCGCGCTCATACCGTTTAATATGATCCGTTTCAACATGTGTTAACTTCAGAATGTGGTACCTTCAACATATGATAAGTTCAGAATGTGGTAACTTCAACATGTGTTAACTTAAGAATGTGGTAACTTCAACATGTGTTAACTTCAGAATGTGGTAACTAATACATATATATATATATATAATATATATATATATATATATTATATATATATATATATATTATATATATATATATATATATATATATATATATATATATATAGAGAGAGAGAGAGAGAGAGAGAGAACATATATATATTAGTCACCATATAGCAACTAATATTTCATGTTCAGTGTTGGTTGATAACTTCAGAATATGGTAACTGTGGTAACAGCATGTTGTAACAATATTTTAAATAAATTCAATCGTGAATATCATTGTATTTGTACCTGGTTTCATGTGTTTTTCCAGCAGCGACTGAAGTTCTTGTTCTTTCTCCGAGTGAAGTTGAGACTCGACGGCCAGGAGAACATATTCATCAAGCAACATCCTGATCAGGTGAAACGATGCTGAATGATACATAAACAGTCCAGTATCATGACATTAATATAGAAATACATATTATAGAGTTTGTTGGTGGTTTATTGTCATGTCACAATGTCAGACTATTTAGTAATTTATTTCCTTTCCTCTGTGTGTTCTCATTGTCTCATAAAGTGAACAATAAATATTGTCTTTTTTCTGAATGACTAAGTAATCCCCTTCACACATTTGACTCTCTCAGCACATCTTCTAGCGTTTCTAGTTGTTCACGGTATTCTTAGTATTTTTCTATAGAACCACATCTCCAATGCATCAAATTTTCCACTATCCTGTACGTGTAATGTCCACGATACTCATCCATATATTACAACCGGTATTATATAACTCACTACTACAACTTTATTTGCACACAAATATAATTGTTTCATTAAATTTGTTTTCCTGGCAAGGATTTTCAATCCACTTTTACCAATTTTGATACTGTTACTCCGCACATTTCCCACATGACCTCCGAGTTTTAGAACTATTCTCTATAAGGGACTACGACCGTTCTAAATCCCCTGTGATTATTTCCCCTGTTTCGTGTTAATTTAGAAAGAAACGCGTGATCATCGCGGAGTAGTATCAGGTACCAACGTCTACACCACAACGATCTAATATACGTAACCATAACTGAGAGATAACTTACGTTGAAGATGAGTTATAAGTTATGTTTGCGGGTTATCATCAGCGCACTGGACAGGCGCATAGGTGTTCTGCATCAATAAATCAAACGGATTGTAGCGCTTATATCAATAAATCAAACGAAGTGTAGCGATTGCATCAATAAATCCTTCGGAGTGTAGCGATAGTGGTTCGACTCAGATTTATCAGTTTCTTCGAATACCTCATCATTAAGTGCCGTCTTCGCAAAGAAGTTTGGCTGCAACGTACCTCCAACAAGCTTTGTTACTTCTTTTGGTGGTGCACTCAGCTAGACATCATCTACATCATCTTCTATAAGCATCATGTCCATCTCGTGATGTTTCTATCAGCATCATGTCCATCTCATGATGTTTCTATCAGCATCATGTCCATCTCGTGATGTTTCTATCAGCATCATGTCCATCTCGTGATGTTTCTATTTGCATCATGTCCATCTCATGATGTTTCTATTTTCATCATGTCCATCTCGTGATGTTTCTATTTCCATCATGTCCATCTCGTGATGTTTCTCTCGCACTTGCATCTCAGTCTATTTTTTGCTTGCCTCCCCCTTGACCTTTCCTTCAAGTAATGTCTTCAACAAGCTGACATGACATATAATATGCCCAAAATATTTTATTTATTTGATCCTTATTTCTTCAATTTTTTTTCATATGAAGCGCAGTTAGAACCTCTTTGTTTGTTATTTTTTTCTCTTTCCGCGTAGTTTACTCATTTATTCTATATATCCACATCTCAGAGGCATTAATACCTGTCTCATAATTGTTTCTGCATTATCCATGTTTCTGAGCCATACATTAATATAGAATAGATACAACATTTTACAATTTTTATGTTTATTATGTTTGTTATTATTATTTATAGAATATTTTGGATGTAGTAGCGTTCTATGCAATATAAATACGTTCAGTAGTTTGCCATTGCGTCCGTATGTGTACAGATGCACAATTCCCTTCTAAGGGATTCGAATTTAGTATCTTGGCCGTCACAGACGCACCCTGTATGATGACTCCACAGAGCAAGACCCACACAAAATCAAAACTAAACATATATCTATATTTTATCTATATATGTTTTTTTCCTCGATTATTCCCGTTTTGGCACCAATTTCAAACAGTTTTGAGAGTGTCCATGATTCACGCTTATAAAAATGTGTTGAAGATGTAACTCACCAAAGCTTTGGGCATTGTTCAGCGTTAAATTATGCATGACACGTGCTCCAAAGAATGACCACTTCAGCAGATAATCCTGTGCTCTCTTTTTAAATGTTTTGCCATTCTGTTTGCTAGGCTGCAACACATAAACAATAAACAACATTTAAGCAATACTAAACATAGGAAAATGTACCGAAACGTCATTCTTTATGTTTATATTAGGCTATTTAAGTGTTGTCATTTTAAGAAACGTTTGTTTATAGTTTTCGTAACACTATCATTTACATATTTTTGTAGATACTCTTTACGAATTGTTCGTGTAGCATCTCCCCTCACACCCTTTCCTCAATATTTCATGTTTTGTCGCATCTCTTATGATATCCTGGGATTTAGATAGTGTTTTCTTATTCAAAATGTTAAAATACAAAAACATATCATGGTCAAAAATTGTAAATATATAAATGGCTATTTACTTAACCCTATGTGTTTGGGATTACGTATACTCTCCCTGGATATTCCACCTATAAGAACGAAATTTAGTAACTTTACAGATTGGTCGATTCCCTAGCCCGTAGCGCTTTTAGAAAATCGAATCCCCCCCCCCCCCACCATATTCATGTAAATGATGACCAAATGATACAATTGGTTGACATATTTACCCTCTGACCTAGAGACACAGAATTTGCATTCATGTTAATTGTCCGTAACGGCTCACTGATTATTTATGCATAAATATGTCTGCTAATGATTTTTTACGGACTCTCACATCGCTGCACGTGTTAACTTTTAGACTTCTTCAGCGTTCATTCTCAAACTCCCACTGCATCTCCTTGTAGCAGGACCATTGTCCTACTAGATTTCCAGCTGTAGTCCAGAGAATGGAAATGCGTTGTGTCGCCGTTTTATTTGCGCCATTGGCGCAACACATCAGTCTTCGGCGGGACTTTCTGACTAATTTAATGAGTATTCTTTGAAGAAAATTAAACAGAATATCTACACCATCAGTTCTCCAGTAGTCAACAAAACTACTATTCATAACATTCCAGGTTGAAACATTACTCTCTTTTTCTTATTCTCAACCCCTGCTACGCCGGGTACATTTTGGCTGCAGTTATTTTCTTGGCACTAATTTGCCATTGCTTTCTGAGCGGTCCGAATGGACAATTGCCAGTTATGGGGTTCAAACTCTGCAGCTTGGCCGTTATAGAAGCGCTCTATAGCATGCCACTACATAGTACATTTATATAAAAATTATTAATTTTAAAAGAAAAAACACGGTTTCCCATAAATGCGCAGCTGCTCTAGTCCGTGACTGATCAGAAACCATTGATAACTACCACACACGATAAGTAGCGATGGAACTATTTATCGACTGTCCCAGAACACGTTCCCTGGTTTGTTACTTCCCTAGTGGATTGGTGAATATGGAAAGAAATTAATTTTATATATCAAACCTTGAAAAACAACTGAACTCGAAGCCAATGTCTGCTGGTAAGCGGGCGAGTGACTTAACACTACACTATGCGGCTTCCAAATATTTGCAATTATGAGAAAACTATTGTATCCTTCTGTGTAAAGGGAGCTTCTTCAGATTTCTTTGTCATATCTTAAGAGCTCAAATTTTGTCAGAAGTGTGTACAAATTTAAGAATCCTTAATAATAATTGACAATAAATAATAATATATCGCTATACAGAGACGTCAAGATGTATTTATATATCCTACACAGAGTAGTTAAGATGTATTAATATATCCCTACATATAGGCGTCAAGATGTATTAATATACCCCTACATATAGGCGTCAAGATGTATTAATATATACATACGACACAGAGTCGTTGAGAAGCATTTTGCATGAATAAAATAACATATGGATTTCCAGTCGTGAAAATCCGTACTATATGTTTTAAGTCCCCTAGTACAGTTATAACGAATTGAAGTACAGTTATAACGAATTGAAGTACAGTTATAACGAATTGAAGTACAGTTATAACGAATTGAAGTACAGTTATAACGAATTGAAGTACAGTTATAACGAACTGAAGTACAGTTATAACGAACTGAAGCACAGTTATAACGAACTAAAGTACAGTTATGACAAACTGAAGTACAGTTATAACGAATTGAAGTACAGTTATAACGAACTGAAGCACAGTTATAACGAACTGAAGCACAGTTATAACGAACTAAAGTACAGTTATGACAAACTAAAGTACAGTTATGACAAACTAAAGTACAGTTATGACAAACTAAAGTACAGTTATGACAAACACTGAAGCACAGTTATAACGAATTGAAGTACAGTAATAACGAATTGAAGTACAGTTATGACGAATTGAATGATTGCAGTGTATGAAACTTTGATCGTGCATTCACGTAGAAAATATCAAATTACAATATGCATAGGAAATATTAGCTTTCAATGAAATACGGGCCAGAAATATCTGATTACAACGATATTCAAGCAGAAAAAAATTAAATATCATTGAAATGATATTCAGACAGCAAATTTTAAATTATAACGATATCCAAGCAGAAAATATAAATTGCAATGGTATTCAAGCATCAAATATCACATTACCATGATATCCAAAAAGCAAATATCAATGACATCCAGTCCAAAAATATCAATTTACAATGATATACAGACAGAAGACGTCAATGATATCTAAACAGCAAATATCAAATTACAATGATATACAGGCATCAAATTACAATGATATACAGGCATCAAATTACCAATGATATACAGGCATCAAATTACAATGATATACAGGCATCAATTACAATGATATTCAAGCAGCATATATTAAATTATAATGATATACAGGCAGTAAATATCGAATTACAGTGATATCCAGACACGAAATATCAGACTTCAGATAACATACCTTAAATATCAGACTTCAGGTAACATACCTTAAATATCAGACTTCAGATAACATACCTTAAATATCAGACTTCAGGTAACATACCTTAAATATCAGACTTCAGGTAACATACCTTAATTATCAGACTTCAGGTAACATACCTTAATTATCAGACTTCAGGTAACATACATTAAATATCAGACTTCAGGTAACATACCTTAATTATCAGACCTCAGGTAACATACCTTAATAACTTTCTGCTCTACGACCATATCTAGCCACTCTGTGAAAGCCTCAACTGTGCTTGCCTCCTCAGAAGTTCCTTGAATTCTCGAAGGACTGTCAGATGATGTGCACAGAAAATCAAAGACCTAACATATACAATACTAAAACGTGAAACTATAAACGTATAGAAACGTGTATAAAGTATAAAACTAAAACGTGTTTAAAATAGTTTGTTCACAATGAAATAATTCAATCAAGATTCAATTTGATTTTCCATGTGGTGTTGTATAAATTTCCATTGCAATATTCCCCAACTTAGCACAGAGTATAGATAGATAGACAGACAGACAGGTAGATAGCTAGATTGTGGAGGGAAAATTATACTCATTTATAGATGTTTTCTATCGGCTAGAATGAAGAACAGAAGAGTGAAGCGTGGTGTTATATGAGATGAGAGGTATATAGGAATTAAAAGACGATGTATCAACCAAAACAGAAACGGAATAGTCAGTTCATCATTATCAAACTCTTCAGTGTCGAAGGGGGTGTCACACTGTAAACACCAACACACACATTTCGCCTTGCCTCTGTTATCAGTTCTTTGTTTGAGTGTGAATAATCTTAATCCTATACAGTCTTTAATATTATCAATCCATACTTTCCTCTTGCCTCTACTTCTTCTACCCTTAACTGTTCCCTGCAGGATATTTTTGTAAAGAGAATCGTGCTTCATTCAGGGAACAAGCCACACCACTTACTACATGCTGAATATGAGATCAGAGCACTTATAGACGTGTAGAGAATGCTTTGATGATCATCTGATGACTACCTTACCAACACAGAGCTTACCAACAGAGCTTACCAATAGAGAGCTTACCAACACAGAGCTTACCAACACAGAGCTTACCAACACAGAGCTTACCAACACAGAGCTTACCAACAGAGCTTACCAACAAGAGAGCTTACCAACACAGAGCTTACCAACACAGAGCTTACCAACACAGAGCTTAAAAACACAGAGCTTACCAACACAGAGCTTACCAAACGAGATTACCAACACAGAGCTTACCAACACAGAGCTTACCAACACAGAGCTTACCAACACAGAGCTTACCAACACAGAGCTTACCAACACAGAGCTTACCAACAGAGCTTACCAACACAGAGCTTACCAACAGAGCTTACCAACACAGAGCTTACCAACACAGAGCTTACCAACACAGAGCTTACAACACAGAGCTTACCAACAGAGCTTACCAACAGAGCTTACCAACACAGAGCTTACCAACAGAGCTTACCAACAGAGCTTACCAACAGAGCTTACCAACACAGAGCTTACCAACAGAGCTACCAACACAGACCTTACAACAGAGCTTACCAACACAGAGCTTACCAACAGAGCTTACCAACACAGAGCTTACCAACAGAGCTTACCAACACAGAGCTAACCAACAGAGATTACCAACACAGAGCTTACCAACACAGAGCTTACCAACACAGAGCTTACCAACAGAGGCTTACCAACACAGAGCTTACCAACAGAGCTTACCACACAGAGCTTACCAACACAGAGCTTACCAACACAGAGCTTACCAACACAGAGCTTACCAACACAGAGCTTACCAACAGAGCTTACCAACACAGAGCTTACCAACAGAGCTTACCAACACAGAGCTTACCAACAGAGAGCTTACCAACACAGAGCTTACCAACACAGAGCTTACCAACACAGAGCTTACCAACAGAGCTTACCAACAGAGCTTACCAACAGAGCTTACCAACACAGAGCTTACCAACAGAGAGCTTACCAACACAGAGCTTACCAACACAGAGCTTACCAACACAGAGCTTACCAACAGAGCTTACCAACACAGAGCTTACCAACAGAGCTTACCAACAGAGCTTACCAACACAGAGCTTACCAACACAGAGCTTACCAACACAGAGCTTACCAACAGAGCTTATAAAATCTAAAACAATTTCGATAGCAAATAAAAGTCAATATCGTCTAACGAACTAAAAATTACGTGAAATTGATGCAGTCGACGTTACATCACAATCTATGATGGATAACACACTAACCTATATGACGTGTGGTATAATGATATCGCTGGGCGCTAGTCGTTTTTATTTGATGATGATGATGTGTTCTCCTTCGCAAGCAAAGATGAATATGACATGAAAAATAATAGATGCGATAAGGAAAAAAATGGTCTAATTTGGTTTGTGAGTTCGTAGGTGTCCGTGAGTCCGATTCGTGCACGGGAAGTTATGTGGCAGTGCATGCAGGAGTGCTGATGGTTCGTGGTAGGAGAATTTACGGATTTGTCCTTCCGCTTCTTGCGCTTGTGGATTGCCCCGCAGTGTTCTTTCTTTTTCAAATTCGTGATGCCTGCAGTGGTCTGGGTGTGCCAGGCTGAGCGATCAAGTGATGTAGTCTCGCAGGAGCTGGTTTTGATGCTGCAGTGCTTGAGAGAGTTTTTTTAGGTGATCCTTAATTGCCAATAACATGTGTGTTGTGGGTTCAGTAAATTTGAACATATTTTACACTTATTTTTATTAGCTTGTAAATCTAGAAAAGTGTACATTTCCCATGTGAATCATACTGTATTGCATGACTTAAATCTCATACTGTGAGCATACCAATATCTGTTAACTTTACTTGGCAAGATTGAGAATGTTCTGCATGGATACGGATTTAGACATGTTTCAAGTGAACGAAAGAATAAGACATATATGGAAAATATATACTTTCTTTGAAGCAGCACTGAAAGTATGGTTTGGATTGTATGCAACGGAATATATATATATTTCCACATATATTTACGTTTTATGTTCTTTCTGACCTTCCGGCATATCATTTCCATATTTCCGTTAGACGTTGTGATAATTTTTCTATTCGTCGTCTTTTAATGTTTTGTTTGTGTCTTGATAAAGACCTTTTGGTGAAACTTTGAATGTGATTTGTGTATTGTAATTATATGATTTCTTGTGTGCTCATCATTGCCCATCATTACCCACTAATTTTAGATATAGTCTGTCGTGTATCATTGAAACGAAATATAAACCTGTGATTTACGTAAGACTAATTGTTACGTTTCACGCAGTTACCTTGTTTGGATTGTTATGTAGACTATGGTTTAAATCTTACATTCAGCGTTCAGTTGAATATCCTCATCATCACCGCTTGTGTTGCTGCTGCAGCTGTGAAAGGCTTGGGGATGTTATACTGTTGATGTCTATGCGCTCTACGTCACTAATCATGGAGTTCACGAGACCGGCATCGTACAATACAGGGCGAGCAGTCTGTAAATCGTGTGGATAAACATATCATTTATAATAAGGACAACAAAGAAAGAAAATTAGATATTAATTTGTTTATATGTATGTGTGGTGATCCGCGTAGCGCAATAGTAACGCACTGGCTTTGCATATTAGTGGTCCTGGGTTCATTCCCCAGTTGAGGCAGAAATATTTCTCAGATCAGAACGGCTTCCAGTTCGACCCAGCCTTAAATGGGTACCGGGGCAATTCTGGAAGTAAAGACTGCGAGGGAGAGGAGATGGCTACCGCCCTCATTTGCAGCGCCACTGAAATGTGAGATCGCTAACATCTCACTCCCCCTACGGCATTAATAAATGCAATGGGTTATTTTACTTGTATTTATGTGTGGAAACACTAATGTAGAGGTGTTGAAAGAGTCAAAAATGAAACGGACATTCATCAATAGTAAAATAAAAAGACAATCTTCTATACATTGTCTATACCATGGCCGGGATCCATTAAAGACCTGTGTACAAAAAGTAAACATGTCATGAAAAGCTGATCTTCTATTATTTCCGTGAATGTGTTTGTTAGAGCTTTTTTGGCATGTCACTGGAAGTATATAAATAGTGATCAACGCAAATCACAAAAATAATCAAAAACGTAAAGAAATAAGTCTTGTTCACTTTCTGTACAGGTGTCTTTACTGAAGACGGTCTCACCTATACTAACACGTTAAGATTTTCCTTATTTAAAAAAAAATTCTTATTTATGCCTCATTGAGGTCGTAGTAACTGGACTACTGCGGTCTCCACTATTTATGTTGTTAAGAAGCTCTGATATAACAAATTTTAATTAACGTCCACTGATGAAATGACCGTACCTCGACATAAAATACAATTTACTCAACCAAAACATGAACAAACTGATCACCATTTCTAGTGACGTTTTTGGGAAATCCATCCTTGAAGGTGATGGAGGTGGTTATATATAATAATGTATTTGCTTCCAACTACTAACATTCATAATCTACTTTCTTTGGGGGAGGGGATGGGAAGAACATATAAAATTGTATTTTCAATTTTAATATATGTTCCTTCACAATCACACACAGACAAACGCACTAACGTATACACACACGCACACACACACACGCACGTAAACACACACACATATTGAAGTTGAGGATCTGCACGTTTAAGACACCTAAAAGTACATTTAGGTATGTCATTCCTTGTACATGCTGTCGTAAAGTTTATGTGTGCTCTGGCTGGTCTTGTGAGTCACATTCATCCTCATCATGGATCATAGATTCTGTAGATTATATTTCTTCTAACACAACAATAACACTATCTTCTGGTAAGAAGGAAAGTTGAGTACTACTAGTTATGTGATCACCTGAGCTAAGTGCAGAAACGAAGTCTGTCTTTTCAGTGACTGCGCAAACCTTCTGGCCACAGGAAGTTTGCGTTCCAGAAGTTTTTCTGGGAGATTCTCAAGAGTGGACGACACCCAACTTTCCCAGTGCTTGGCGAAATTTCGAATATCACACAGAAGTCTGAAGAGATTAGAGAAAAATATTTACACAAAATTGTAAATATATAGTTATATGTCAGTAATGAGATTCACTGAAAAATACACAAAATTCCATATCAATATAGCGTATACAAAATTTCATTCATTCATTCATTTTTCTTTTGCTCTGAAGTTAGCGCAGAGGTCAGATCTCTCCAATTCCATCTGTTCAAAGCTATTCTGTCCAGTTCTTGAATAGTATGGATATTGATTGCTTTACTTTTTCTAAGTATTGTTCTTCTGAGTGTTTCTTTTGGTCTACCCCTTGTTCTTTTGTCTGTAAGTATCCATTCAAGAGATTGGTGATGTATTATGTTGAGTTCTGCGCGTAGGACATGCCCGATGTAGAACCAACGGCGTTTTCTGATAACATCTGTGATGAAATTTTGATGTTTCTATTCTCTGATTTTATCATTCGATTTGAATTCACTCCAATAAGTGTTAGTTATCCTACGAAGACATTTGTTCTCGAAACTCAGTAATATGCAAAATTAGTTACTGGTAAATTTCAATTTCCAGATGATCTAAACACATTGTTTCAAATTTGGCAGAAGTAGCCGCAAGTGATTCCAAAGCATTTGTATCCTCGAGATATCCTTGTATGATTTGTATCCTCGAGATATCCTTGTATGGTTTGTATCCTGGAGAGTCCTTGTATGGTTTATATCCTGGAGGTATCCTTGTATGGTATGTATCCTGGAGGTATCCTTGTATGGTTTGTATCCTGGAGGTATCGTTGTATGGTTCGTATCAATGTCTGTGGTATTACAGGTTATCTTGAATCCATATGCTAAATTTGCATATTTACTGCAGAAACCAGTACACAAATAAGAGGTGTCTAATTTTCTAGCATTTAATCCCTTACATAGAGTATTTTAGTCTTCATACATCTAATCATCATCAAGTGTCATGCCGGCTGGCGTAGGTGGTCATGGCTCTCCACAGCTCTCTGTCCACAGTATTATATATCAAGGTCGTTGTTGTTTCCCTGCCATGGCAGGTTGTCAAACTGTCTAATATTTTCTCACGTTGTCGCCCTCTGTCTCTGTTGCCTTCAATTTTGCCTGCTGTGACTATGTTCTCTAAACCTGCCTGTCTCATGAAGTGGCCAAAAAAAGAAGATTGCCTTTTTCGTATATTGTTGATTAAGGTCCGTTTCGCATTTGACTCTTTCAACACCTCTACATTAGTTTTTTCTGGCAGTCCATGGTATTCTCAGCATTCTTCTGTAGAACCACATCTCTGCTGCAGCTAATTTCCCACTTTCCAGTTTGTTTATTGTCCAAAACTCGCACCCATATGTTAGTATAAGGGTTATATAGCACTGCAGAACTCTCTTTCTCACCTGTAATGACGCGGTCATATTACACATGATATTTTTCTATTATATTCTAATATTCAAATAATTGAGTACAGTTGTGGAGATTCATTATAATTGAATTCTCATTTATGGTTGTTTTGTATCGTTAGCTGTGTAATACTATCCTGGACTTATGTTTTGTAGTCCAATAGACTTGCTATGACGAGGGTCAATTAGAAAAATAACGTTACAATTATTAAGAAGCTATATTTTTTCCAATAGCAACATATGGCTGTGAGAAGTGGACAATAATATCAGCAATGATAACACAATCAGCATTTGAAAGATGCTTTAGAAATCTCTCAAAGAATATCATGGATCCAGTACAGACGTGTGTAAAGACTTGAATATAGAAAAAGACTGGTGCCACAAAATTATTTTGAACAAAAACGCTAACAAACATATTTAGAAGATATAAAAAGACATATTTTCTTTAATATAACCATTAATCATGGAAGGAAATGCTCCAGGACAGAGAGCAAGAGGCATATCTAGACTTTTATGGTCATAGAGAAGACATTCTGGATGTGATACTGGAAGAGGCTTCGCAGCTAGCACTGAATCTAGAGACTTACAGAGTGGTATTGAAGACATCGTTCTGCAAAGGAAACGCCACACAGGCAGACAAACAGACATGCATTACAGACATACGATTGTGATTCTCTGACCAAAGATGGCACTGCCTATAAAGCAAATCTTCACACAAAGGGCCGTATCCTGTAGATACAGAGAAGATAACACACTAATCTTGAAGTAAGCAATGACAAATGGTTTTTTTGTTGTAGCTTGATCTCATAGAAGATGCATTTATCAGAGAGACCTCCAACTAGATACTTTTCAGCTTAATGATCGTCTGCAAGTTTGACAATAGTCTGCAGGACAGGACAGGTCATATATACCTACCTGTGTGTGTGTTTTGTGTACGAATGTGCGTTGTGTTATGTGTGATGTGTGTGTGTGTGTTCATAATTTTGTAAACAATCAAGGCGCATATATAAATCTTGAAACCAAATTAAATTATATAAATAGTATGATTTTAAACAGAAAAATTAGGAATAAATCAGCGCCATATATTGAAGTAATTAGGGATAAATCAAAGCGCCATTCATTGAAGTAATTAGGGATAAATCAGTGCGCCATATATTGAAGTAATTAGGGATAAATCAATGCGCCATACATTGAAGTAATTAGGGATAAATCAGTGCGCCATATATTGAAGTAATTAGGGATAAATCAATGCGCCATACATTGAAGTAATTAGGGATAAATCAGTGCGCCATATATTGAAGTAATTAGGGATAAATCAATGCGCCATACATTGAAGTAATTAGGGATAAATCAGTGCGCCATATATTGAAGTAATTAGGGATAAATCAATGCGCCATATATTGAAGTAATTAGGGATAAATCAGTGCGCCATACATTGAAGTAATTAGGGATAAATCAATGCGCCATACATTGAAGTAATTAGGGATAAATCAGTGCGCCATACATTGAAGTAATTAGGGATAAATCAATGCGCCATACATTGAAGTAATTAGGGATAAATCAATGCGCCATACATTGAAGTAATTAGGGATAAATCAATGCGCCATACATTGAAGTAATTAGGGATAAATCAATGCGCCATACATTGAAGTAATTAGGGATAAATCAATGCGCCATACATTGAAGTAAATCTCGACATGAACTTCGTACCCCTGCTTGATCAACAATTTTTGAGGAATCAACATTTAGGATATGCTGGCTTGAGATGTAAAAGGAAAAGTTGATATTCAGACGGAAATCAAAATTATTGTTTTACTATTACATTTTATTGAAGAATGTGCTTACGTTTCTGGCATTTCTTGCATCGTTGACGGAATGAGGACATCTGTCAGAACCTGTGAATTATTATAAGTACCTTTGTTATGAACTTTGATAATCGTTTAAACCGCTCGAAACATGAGGCCTACATAAGACGAGAAATAAAATGTCTCTGTTCTATTAGTTCAACGACAGATTCATAGGGTTATACTAGATGTCTAATCTAGCATGATGGTCTGTCTGGCAGGACAATAGTAAGTTGTACCATCTGGTAGATGTCTAATGTAGCATGATGGTCTGTCTGGTAGGACAATAGTAAGTCATACCATCTGGTAGATGTCTAGTGTAGCATGATGGTCTGTCTGGTAGGACAATAGTAAGTCGTACCATCTGGTAGATGTCTAATGTAGCATGATGGTCTGTCTGGCAGGACAATAGTAAGTCGTACCATCTGGTAGATGTCTAATGTAGCATGATGGTCTGTCTGGTAGGACAATAGTAAGTCATATCATCTGGTAGATGTCTAATGTAGCATGATGGTCTGTCTGGTAGGACAATAGTAAGTCGTACCATCTGGTAGATGTCTAATGTAGCACGATGGTCTGTCTGGTAGGACAATAGTAAGTCGTACCATCTGGTAGAGGTATAATGTAGCATGATGGTCTGTCTGGCAGGACAATAGTAAGTCATACCATCTAGTACAGGTATAATGTAGCATGGTGGGTAATTTTTCTGGTAGGACAATAGTAAGTCGTACCATCTGGTAGAGGTATAATGTAGCATGGTTGTTTGTCTGGTAAAAAACTGGTACATCATATCATTTACTATAAGTATAATGTACCACAACTAGAAACACATAACTTGAACCAGAATTCATCATGAAAGAAGTACGTTGAACAATTAAAAACCTAAAAACTATCAGGTCATCAAGGTGTAACCAATTTGTTGCAGAATCGAAACCATCAGAAGGTGAACCCGGTGTCCACGTCTATCATGCCTTCAGTGTTAAGGTCTGGAAAAGTGAGATGTGACCAAAATATTGGGGAAAATCGTTGTGTATATATTTATATATATATATATATATATATATATATATATATATATATATATATATATATATATATATATATATATATATACTTCATTCTAAGGAACGACAATTTGAAACTTAGTACAAATTGTAGAAAAATTGCACTGATCAATCATGCCACCAAGATACTTCTCAAAATACTCATGAAATTAATGGAACAACACGAACAGTGAAATCAATTCTTCTTCTTCTGCGTTCAGCATCTGTGATCATGCTATACCGTCAGGCCTGTCGTCAATACGAAGTCCACTGTCTTCTCCAGATCAGAGCGGCTGCCCCGTAGCCCGTAGCTTTTGCCTCAAATCTGTATCCTCTGGCCAGTTCTGCTGTCTCTGATCTTTGTATGTTGGGCAGTCCTGAAGTATGTGTTCCGGGGTCTGGGTTCCGGATCCACATGGACATTCATCTGTGTATGAGATCCTTAATCTGTAAAGGTGACCCAACAGTCTGCAGTGGTTTGTTCTAAGGCGAAATATTGTGGTCTGTGAAATCAATATAATTCAGGCAGGTTTTAGACAGAAAAGACGAACTAGGATTTACATCTTCAAAATGAGAAGTAAAATAGAGAAATGCAGACATATATACCGGTTTCATAGATTACTCAAACATATGTGACTGGTTAACATACAAAATTATGGAACATAATAGCAAGTATGGACTTCCAACACCATTTCATATCGTTCATTAAAGTGCTTTATCAGAAACAACAGGCTTATGTCCGCCTCGAACGAGCAACATTTGACTAATTTGAGGTCTGTAAAGGAGTCAGACAGGGATGTATCCTCTCACCACACTTGTTGAACATATACGCAGAAACCAGCTTGTGAAATGTACGAGAAGATCCAAGTTATGAACAGTTTCAACCCCTTAATATCGGAGAACACAAGATTCCAGAAATTAGGTATGTAGATGATATCAAACTAATATTAAAGAGCCACACAGGTCTAGAAACAGACGAGTATGTCAGTGAAACAGAACAGAGAGGCACAAAATCTTGTCCTCAATGAAAAAAGACAGAAATAATACATATCAGCAGAGAAGAACTCAAACCTACAATAGTCGTTGACAACTAGAAAATGTCAGAAACTTTGAATATCTCGAAGCAACAATTAACACCAGAGTAGATTGCCTGCAGAGATAAGATAGAAATTAGCAATAACCCTACAAAAAAAACATAGATGAAATACCTATGGCAAATGGCAAACAGAAAAATAAATTTCAATGATTAAGAATCTGCATCTTTCCATTGACAATATATGGTTGTGAGACGTGGGCAATGACATCTGCCATGGACAAGAAAACAAATTGTGATTCGAAATAAAATGTTATAGAAAGGTCCTAAAATATCATGGACAGAAAGACGAGCCATCACAGACATGTGCACAGACCTGAATATATAAGAAAACTGGCTTCTCAAAAATATCAACAATAAAAAACGCAAGCTAGCATATTTCTGACATATATAGAGGCACAAGGATTTGGAGAATCAGGGTTTTACTTACCAAATTGTGTCACTGAACTCACTCTTGTTGAGTAGTGATACACTGAACTCACTCTTGTTGAGTAGGGATACACTGAACTCACTCTTGTTGAGTAGTGATACACTGAACTCACTCTTGTTGAGTAGTGATACACTGAACTCACTCTTGTTGAGTAGTGATACACTGAACTCACTCTTGTTGAGTAGTGATACACTGAACTCACTCTTGTTGAGTAGTCATACACTGAACTCACTCTTGTTGAGTAGTCATACACTATGTGCACTACTTTTCGTGAACATACTTTTCTACAAATCTCGACAACTAACCTTGTATAGAATCGAGTCACAAACACAAATAATGTCTATGATGACATCATTTTCGACCAGGCTTAACAAGTGTTCAGGAAGTCCTTGCCAGAAGTGAAGTAGAAAGTTTTGAATCTGTGGATAAGCAGAATCAAAGAGACATCTCAATAACATTGTCAATAGTTTATCTTGAAGGCAGACATCTCTGTTTCTTGGCATGTTCGTTCAGTCGATATTTAAAATCGATAGACAAAACTTTAAGCTGCCCAGTTTAATATTTGTATAGAAGACTTTAAGAAGCCCGTTTTAATATTTGTATAGAAGACTCTAAGCTGCCCATTTTAATATTTATATAGAAGACTCTAAGCTGCCCAGTTTCATAGAAAGAAAATTACACAGGATCACAATTTATACGTATTTCTCACTTACACTAGGTTCTCATTATCAAAGAAGTACGATGCCTGAGGGCATCAATCAAATCGAGTACTGCCTAATTTGGATGGTAATTCAGAAGAACCTTCGAAACCACTAATTACTTAGATGTTTTGGCTGAATTTGAAACGCCTAATTTCATGAACACAAGAAAAATAACTAAAGTTACTTGTGTTACGAATCAGATTCATAGTAGGCATCTGGACACAGAAAATCCTTGCTTGATAACATCAAGTAATACCATCATGTAATAGCCAGTGCATGATGTGTCCACGCTCGTCCGTATGACTAAAGATAGGGATGTTGACAGTCTTCTTGTACTGATATTTTCAATGTACCGAGGTGATACCAGAACAAGGTAATGTTAGGAAGGTTTATTTTTTGATGCATGTTTAATCCTCGAACAGAGGCGCGTGACTATATCTCAGGATCACCAAACTGCAAAACATTGACCCTATTCTGTTCATCCTAAAGTCAACTAGAAGTTCCGGCTCTGGTTATTACAGAAACTTGCAACAAGTGTCATAAATATCGACGACAACGGCGACGATGACAGTGATGATGACAGTGATGATGACAGTGATGATGACAGTGAAGATGACAGTGATGATGACAATGATGATGACAGTGATGATGACAGTGATGATGACAGTGATGATGACAGTGATGATGACAATGATGATGACAGTGATGATGACAGTGATGATGACAGTGATGATGACAGTGATGATGACAATGATGATGACAGTGATGATGACAGTGATGATGACAGTGATGATGACAGTGATGATGACAGTGATGATGACAGTGATGATGACAGTGATGATGACAATGATGATGACAGTGATGATGACAATGATGATGACAATGATGATGACAGTGATGATGACAACGCTGATGACAGTGATGATGACAATGATGATGACAGTGATGATGACAATGATGATGACAATGGTTATGACAGTGATGATGACAATGATGATGACAATGATGTTGACAGTGATGATGACAGTGATGATGACAATGATGATGACAATGATGATGACAGTGATGATGACAATGATGATGACAATGATGATGACAGTGATGATGACAACGCTGATGACAGTGATGATGACAATGATGATGACAGTGATGATGACAATGATGATGACAATGATGATGACAGTGATGATGACAATGATGATGACAATGATGATGACAGTGATGATGACAATGATGATGACAATGATGTTGACAGTGATGATGACAGTGATGATGACAATGATGATGACAGTGATGATGACAACGCTGATGACAGTGATGATGACAATGATGATGACAGTGATGATGACAATGATGATGACAATGATGATGACAGTGATGATGACAATGATGATGACAATGATGATGACAGTGATGATGACAATGATGATGACAATGATGTTGACAGTGATGATGACAGTGATGATGACAATGATGATGACAGTGATGATGACAATGATGATGACAGTGATGATGACAATGATGATGACAGTGATGATGACGATGATGATGACAATGATGATGACAGTGATGATGACAGTAATGATGACAATGATGATGACAGTGATGATGACAACGCTGATGACAGTGATGATGACAACGCTGATGACAGTGATGATGACAATGATGATGACAGTGATGATGACAATGA
The DNA here is from genome assembly GCA_034231615.1 of Meghimatium bilineatum. Lineage (NCBI taxonomy): Eukaryota > Metazoa > Mollusca > Gastropoda > Stylommatophora > Philomycidae > Meghimatium > Meghimatium bilineatum. Next base: position 2,534,519 of record CM067318.1, on the reverse strand, counting down.
TGATGACAATGATGATGATTATGATATAATCCCTTTACCTGTAAGCAGCTACCTCTTGGCATCACATAGCCTTTCTGACAAAAAACATAGCTTCTTCTTGTGTGTGTAATTTTGTTTTGCACCTCCTGGTTTGTTTTCCTTGCTGTCCAACGTATTCTCATAACTGTTCTATATCATTTTAATTCAAATGATGTTATTGTCTTGGCCACTGTTTTATTTAGTGTCCATGCTTCACATTCATATGTCGCCTCAGAAGACAAAAAGGTTCGTAGTAAACACAACTTGGTTCGTATGTTAGTACCTTTCCATAGTTGTTTTAATTTTGACAGCGGCACTGCTGTTCTTCTCTTAATCTCAACTGCGCAGTCACCGGCATTATTTTTATTACTTCCTAAATAATCAAATTGTGTCACTTCTTCGAAGTTGCAGTTTTCAATATTAATTTTGGGTCTTGATTTCGTTTTGTCAGTTACCATTATTTTTGTCTTTTTCATATTTAAGAACAAGTTTTGCTGTTCGCTGAACTTTTGGGTTGACTTAAGTTTGTTCAGTAGATCGTGTTCGTTTGTTGTTAATAGCACTGTGTCGTTCGCAGATCTAATTTCTGGTATCTGCAGCCCTCCTATATTTATGGGTCTGAATTCAGGCTTCATGGTTTTTTTCTCTCTCTCATGTAATAACACGAGAGACAAACCTAAGAACATCTTACCTCCTCAAAACTTCCATTAATGGCGGTATCTAGAACACATTGGCAGTGAGTTTTGTACATCATAATAAGAGTTTCAACCTAATCATGAAAAAAATGTAAACAATGTGTTATATCGTGGCAATTATTCGGGCAAACACAACACATGTGCATTTACGGTACAGGGGCAAATTTCAATAATGGGGCAATAGCTCTAGGATGCATGAGTATATAATAGCCAATTGTGGGCTGTCAATTAATTATGTCAGAATTTTCTGAATTTTTAACCACCCACCCCCCTACCATTGTCAACAAAATTTGAAGCATTCATATATCCCGCTCTGATTAATTATATCAGTAGAATTTAATCTCTCCCACAATCCCCCACCTCAGTTTAAAAAAGATTTCGGTGAAAAACTACGAAAGAAACTACATGTTTTTCATTCAGATTTTTCGAAACATGTTTTACATTTTATTAAAATATTAATTGGTCTATGAAAATAGTGTCTGTCAACAGTAGTCAACCTATTTCAGACCCTCCCATTTTAATTGTTGACACAATTTATGGACAGTCCTTTATTATATCACTACATGAAATATGTATTTGTAAACACTTTTCTAGTTATAAATATAGGTGCACATATATTTGATGTTTTTGCGTTTGTCTATATGACAACTATTTGATTTCTTTTTTGGTACAATACAATAATCAGTTGACATGTTTTTATGGAACAAATAGCTAACATAACTAAACGGAACGAAATTCTGATAAAGACGCATATACCGACACATCAAATATTCGATACGTTTCGCGATGAGAGCCCATGACCACTCCATATGCGCGCTTCACACTGAGTGGGAGATGGATGACCAGTTCATTGCGCACAAATCGCTAGATCGGTATTTTAAGTTCCGACTTTGTAAGTTTCCGAGATAGTGCAATAGCATATGACATTAAAAAGCTGGCATGTTGTCACTTCATTTGTCCACTGATTCTTGTATTGTACCTCTTTTGTTTCTCTTCTTTATGCTCATCTACTTCAACTATGATGAACACATCAGGAAATTCTCTAAACTGTATGTTTAGGAAGTGTGTGTGTGTGTGAAGTGGTAGGGAGGTGCCGTCCCTTCGGTACCAGGTTCAGAAGCAATTTGGGGAGGGGGTTGTGTTCAGCTGTCTAGGACTCGGTGGCTCCTTCTAGAAGAATTTAATAATATATATTTACAAATTAATTGATTTCTTGATTTCCGATATATATTTGTATATATTTGTTGATGTTTTAATTATTATAATAAGATTCTTACTAATGTAATCTTTTAATATGTATTCAGAATTATCATATTTAAACCATGAAACTGTTCATAATGTTATTCGAGCATACACTTTACAAACTTGACATATGGGTTATGTTTCGTCAAAATCGGCATAGCAATAACTGTGTTCAAGATAAAAATCCAGTATCTCGAGCCAGTATATCTATGTGTATCAATTCATTGTTCCAACATGTCTGTATCCAATCATTGTTCCAACATGTCTGTATCCAATCATTGTTTCAACATCTTTATCCACTCATTGTTCCAACATGTCTGTATCCATTCATTGTTCCATCATGTCTGTATACATATATTTAAATCACGTTCTATTTGTTCCGGTTGAAGACAAATTGGCTATCACAACAGCATAGTCGATTCTGTCCGTATCTGTTTCCACATAAGTGCTGCCTAGTTAACAATTAGAGATTTATGAAGAAAAGAAATGAACTTAATACAAGAATTGATAAAGTTAATCCTAACACAAATAGATGAGGAGAGAAAATAAACAACGACATGCCAACAAATCTGGAAGAAAGAAATATGGAGAGAAAATATAAATAAATTGTTAAAAGTGGCAGACTTTTCACTCACGTGAGGCTCTTAGAAATATTAATCGTTAAGACAAAACTAACGCTAAAGTATTTTGACATCTCCAAAAGATACGATTGGATTTCGCATGATAAATCTTCAAATGATGTGTCCCCAACTTTCACAACGTGGACACTGAAATATGGCCAAGACCACAGGGCATGTTTACTTTGCACGGAAGAGTATGATACCGTGTGTCCCGTAACCAGTCGGCTAGTGAATAGAGATTCGTGATGAATGTTTCTTTAATGACAAGCCAACGGATCTTGGAAAAGATAACTCAAATCGCAAGCTCGATGGCGCGACTGGCCTTAGATCATCGACTTGTGGTATCAAGGTGAAGATAACCTGCGCGATTGGAAGGTAGAATATTTCACGATCATTCAACCAATCCTAACAGTAAGGCTCAACATAACCAAAGACTAGGTATGCAAGCGAGTGTACCGCCAACAAAGAAAAAGAAACACGTGTGATTGTACTTAGAAGTTCAGATCCAAATATTCATTCTCTCTTTTAAATGATACTTCAATCACAATTATACCATATTATTTTTTCTCTTATGTCATTAGTTGAGGCAGACCAAAAGAAACTTTACGTAGAACTATTACAAGAGAACATTTCACCGTCGGTATCAGAAACAATGAAGATCTAAAGCAAATTGCAATGAAACGAGAGACATGGAAATCTATGACATCCGCACTATGTGCCGTCCTTGTCCCTAGAGGAATAACTCACTATGTCATTAGTTAGTCATAGCTTAAACACAGTAAAATAACATGTGCCACGGTATTATTTTAAAAGAACACACACGTGTTACGCAAACAAGTGCTACATACACACAGGTACTACACACGCAAGTGCTACACACACAATTGCTACACACACACACACATATAATAAATCACTTAGCAACCTCTTTCCACCAATCGTCGATATATCAGCAAGTTAAGGAAGCTCTTCAGACCAATAACCTCTGTTTCGGTTTTGGTTCCCATCAATTTATAATTTGATAAGCTTATACTTCGCAGTTAGCCAATAAATGTATACTTCGTAGTTCACCAATAAGTTTCTATTCCGTACTTCGTCAATTGGGAGTGGTACATTGGAGAATACTCTCACATTTTCACTACAATAAACGTGTTTTGTTCTAAAACTTGTTTATGTTTACTCAAATATTTGTTGTTTATTTCTGAGAAATAATGAAAAGTTTAATTACTTCTGGACACAGACTGGAACAAGCTATTGTTCTTATTTGTATCCCATTCAGTGACAGAATATTGCAGTAGAAATTTTAATTATAGTTTCAGTTGGCTCAATAATAAATAACAAGCCACCAGAAAGGCTTAGATTCGGTTTATGTACTTTTGATGCTGGGGGCTTATGCATGAGCCGTCATATATCTGAATCATCACAGAGCAGTGATGCCGTAACTATTTCAGAAGATATAATACTAGTTCATTTCACACTAGTGGAAGTGATCATTCTTATTGCAGAGATATTTGATAGAATAGACATAAATAACTGAACGTTATAGAAACTAAACAAAGTTTGTTAATAATAAAATTTTGATTATATATATATATATATATATATATATATATATATATATATATATATATATATATATATATATTGTTAAAAATATATTATTAATTTATAATATATTACATATTATTTATTAAATATATTATATATTATTAAATATATTGTGCGCTACTGAAGTCATTGAGAAAAAATATTCTTACAGTTAATATTTTGTGACATAAATATAGTGCGTAAATTGTGTACTGATTGAAATTAAATGACATATTATAAAATACCAAGAAAAAAACTTATCGAAACACAACAAGATAATTAACAAATCATTAATATATTAGGTGAGATAGGCTACTAATAGTTTTTCTATTTTATAAATTGTATTTATACTGTTCTAAAAAAATGTTTCAACAATATACTAATATGTTGATTTTCTTTAACAATAATTTACTGATATGTTGATTTTCTTTAACAATTTTCTTTAACAATTTTCCTTTTCAATGATATGCAATGTGCACACCATTTATCAATATTATGATAAAACAAGGCCACATTTAAATAAAACAACTTGTGCATACATTTCTGTTCTACTGAAAATTAATTTGGTAAAACCAAAAATAGAAATTTAAAAAAAAAAAATCATTTCCCGAAAGAGTTAATCCATTGGACCACATTCTCTCTAGTCGCAGATAAAGCTCTCCTCCCTCCCGCCCCCTCCAAATGGAGCCCCTTATGAAATATACAATTTAAAAAACAAAATATTCCCATAGGCAGAAGATACAAGGGTTTAGCTCATTTAGTAGTTTTTTTAGCACTTTATACCGTGTTCTCTTTTAGGATAAAATCTCGTAGGATAAACAGGGCAGTTGTATTATTTGTACTTAACGATAAGTGAAGTATCGAAGAGGAGAGGGACGCTATCTAGTAAAATCTCGTAGGATAAACAGGACAGTTGTATTATTTGTGCTTGACGATAAGTGAAGTTTCGGAGAAGAGATGGGTGACATCTAGTAAAATGTCGCTGAATGACAGCTGTAGTATTTCTGCTTGAGGTTATGGGATGTTTTGGAATGTAGAAGGGTGTCATCTAGTAACATAATGTCCACTGATATGAAGGTATTATCAACATCAGGAGAATTTGAAATTTGGAAATTACAGAGATATGGATCTATGTTTCCGTTCCATATTTTTAAGAAATTTAATAATTACATGTTCCATAGTTAGGAAGTACAGAAACGGTTGATGTCGTTTACGAGTAAGGCTACATATTTCTACTGTAGTTACGAGCAGATCAGGGTCGTATGAGAGTGGGCTATTTGAGGGATTTAGGTCCCTCCTCTTTCCCTTTCCGTAAAATAACGAAATACATCTCTTAATATAGAGGATACAAAATATATCAAATTAAGTATTTGATAAAAAAAATTACCAAAACCCTTTATTTGAATAGCCTAGATACTCAAAATTTTTATTTTTTTTAAGGAATATCCTGGTAAGTATATGCTCCTACTTGTAGGTATATCTTATCTACTACAACCAGTGCTTACTGGGTATCGAACACTGGACATGATGTTCGAACTCTGGACATGATGACAGTAACACTTCCTCGAGAAAAACTGAAATAATTTCAATAATATTACCTTGTCCCTTGGTACAGACAGAGGCAGAATGAAAAATCGTGCATTGGGAAAATCCGGTAGCAAAGTCCCAGTTTTGGATGTCAGTGAATACTTCCTTGTAAAGCCACCCTGTTAAAATTTTACAACAAAATCTGTACAGAGACAAGTACAGTAAAATATTATGTACATATACAACATGACGCTTTTATTTTTGTTCCTGATTTAAATTTTGATTCTTAATTAGAAAATACAATCAGATGTTGATTAAGTGATATTTCCAAAGAAGCAACATGTTCTTTCCTCAGTTGGTAGAACAATGTTGTTCCGATATGCCAATTTGGTGTCTTATTTCAATCTTGTGAGGTAATTACGACGTTAGGTGCACAGGTTACTGAAGATAACGAATTATCAATATAACAAGAAAAAAAAATAGAAAATAATATAAAACAGAGAACACAGACAATTATCGACGTGCCGGTCCTATTGGGACCTTTATCTTAGTTGTTTTTGTTTCGTGATAAAGGTCCCAATAGGACCGGCACGTCGATAATTGTCTGTGTTCTATGTTTTATTTTTTTTCTGGTTTTTTTTGTTATATTGATAATATATTTCATACTTAGTAGATGACATACCCCACTGAACATAGGAAGTAAGAGCTAATCGCTCGCAATTTCTGGGGGTCTCAAACGAAAAAAAATCACTGAATATTTCTGCGTACATCATTGCGAAAAAAAAGCTTCCTTCTTAATATTGAGTTCAATAGCCAGCCTTCTTGCACGTTGATTTTGTTTAGCTCATTTTGGTTGGTCTTACTTCTTGTCAATAGTATTCTCGGGACTCTTCTGTAGCATTTCATTTGGAGAGTAATAGTAGTAGTAATAGCAATAGTAGTAGTAAAAGTAGTAGTGGTAGTGGTGGTGGTGGTAGCAGCAGCAGCAGTTATTATAATATTAGCAGTGGTAGTAGTAGTATCAGCAGCAATAGTAGTAATATCAATAGTAGTAGTAGTAGCAATAGTAGTAGTAATAGCAATAGTAGTAGTAATAGAAATATTAGCAGCAATAGCAATATTAGTAGTAATATCAATAGTAGTGGTAATAGCAATAGTAGTAGGAATAGCAATAGTAGTAGTAATAGCAATAGTAGTAGTAATAGAAATATTAGTAGTAATATCAATAGTAGTAGTAATAGCAATAGTAGTAGGAATAGCAATAGTAGTAGTAATAGCAATAGTAGTAGTAATAGCAATAGTAGTAGTAGTAATAGCAATACTAGTAGTAATAGCAATAGTAGTAGTAATAGAAATACTAGTAGCAATAGCAATGTTAGTAGTAATAGCAATAGTAGTAGTAATATCAAACGTAGAAGTAATAGCAATAGTAGTAGTAATAGCAGTAGTAGTAGTAATAGAAATATTAGTAGCAATAGCAATGTTAGTAGTAATAGCAATAGTAGTAGTAATATCAAACGTAGAAGTAATAGCAATAGTAGTAGTAATAGCAATAGTAGTAGTAATAGCAGTAGTAGTAGTAATAGTAGTAGTAGAAGTGGTGGTGGTAGTGGTAGCAGCAGCAGCAGTGATAGTATCAGCAGCAATAGAAGTAATATCAGTAGTAGTAGTAATAGCAATAGTAGTAGTAATAGCAATAGTAGTAGTAATAGAAATATTAGTAGCAATAGCAATGTTAGTAGTAATAGCAATAGTAGTCATAATAGCAAAAGTAGTAGTAATAGCAATAGTAGTAGGAATAGCAATAGTAGTAGTAATATCAGTAGTAGTAGTAATAGTAGTAGTAGAAGTGGTGGTGGTAGCAATAGCAGCGATAGTTTTAGCAGTAGTAGTAGTAATAGCAATAGTAGTACTGATAGTAGTAATATTAGTAGTATAATTGGGGTGCTAGCAGCAGCAACGATAGCTTTAGCAGTAGAAGTAGTAGTATCAGCAGCAATAGTAGTAATAGTAGTAATTTCACTTCATAGTTATGTCTCAGTGTTGCCACTTTGTAAATGTGATACTATGACTCTCTTCACTCTGTCGGATGTATTCTAGCACTTTGGTTATTTTCATTATAGTTATGAGCTTAGGCTCGAGAGTTTCAAGTACCAAGCCAATAAGTTGTTTGGTTGGTTGGTTGGTTGGTTGTTGATCCAGCAGTCCATTGGCGCATGTCCTTTGACCTAATGCCATTAGATGGCATTATATTGCTGGGAAGTCCGTGGATTTTCGGCCCACCCCGGGACAGAGCGAAAGAATAACTATCACACCTCCAGGAAGATAGGTTTCAACCTATTCTAGCCACTGTAGCCAAGATAGGGTTCACTGTGCTCATTACCCGCCACCAATTGACCACTGGTTATGCCGAACTTCTCTATTGCTCCAGGCATGCAACCAAATGTTCAAGTCAAAAGGATTGTCACGTCCTGAGTCACTGTGCCTCTATAATGGACCTCAGCCATAGGAAAATCAGTGATGTCAGTTTCCTCCTCCCCAGTGCTGCACAGTACATCTCTGACTCCCTCCTAAACACAGGGGGTGCATACATATATATGCAGGCAAACACGAAAAACATTTCAACAACAAAACAAAATCATAACTGTATAGATGACATGCCATGAAGCTTCTATAAGAAGATAACCTCAATATAACGGCATGTCACTAAGGTTTTCTGTTGCATGGATGGTATGTCTAGTGGGCCATTGGTGAGACCCACAGACGCAACCACATGCGTAGCCAATAAGTTTTAATTAACCAGATTTTGATTTTGTCAAAGCATATTAGCACAAATGGTGGTCGAACCCCTCCCCCATACGTTTTACTTTAATATATCTAAATTTATTAATTAACTATTACATTTTCCCACACATTTCTTTATGTTTGTCTTATTTTTATTCCATCATGACAACATGAAATACTACATAATGTGTGCGGACACAGGTGTTGTATACACTATGAGCTGCCCAATTTAATTCTGTATTAGCATAAACAATCAGGTGTTGTTCATATATCTCACGAATAACATAAATCAGACTTCGTGGAGAGATAAGACTAGACAAGGTCTTGAAATCTATCACATACGACTTACTACAAGTGGATGGTCTATAGTTTATGAAATAAAAATTGATTACAGAATTGTGGAGATATGTATCCTGTTTTAGGCTAGAGCAGAACATGTTAATCAGCTTTAGAATAGGCACAAATTAAAACGATACTTAAGCTACATATGGCGAAACGTTCACACCTGCAACTTAAACAAGAAAATAACAGTAATATTCATTTGTGGTAGTCACTTAAATCAAATTGATTTATAGCTCTCACCTGATGTTACCTGAGATATAAATCACACCTCTTGATTCTGTACTATTTATTATTCAAATATCATCATCATCAAGTGTCATGCCGAATGAAGTTGGCGATCATATTTCTGCATGTACATCGATCTCTCATGTATGTTATCATCTCTGTTGGTGTCGTCAATCGAAGTCATTTAGTCAAACTGTCCAATATCTTTTCTCTATGTCTTCCCTTTGATCTTTTCCCTTCTATCTTTGCTGTTGGCACTATATTCTCAATGCCTCCTCTTCTTATTATGTGCCCAATAAATGTTGACTGTCATTTTCTTATATTATCAATAATGCCTTTTTTCACATCCATCCTTCTAAGGCATTCTTCATGAGTAATCTTTGCTGTCCAAGGAATGCCTAACATTCTTCGAATAAACCACATTTCCGCTGGTTCCAATGATTTTTGTAATGTCTTATTTATTGTCCATGCTTTACTGCCATAGAGTAGCACTGGTTCAATGTAGCATTTGAGGACACGTTTTCTAGTATCCATCGATATGGAATTATTTAACAGAATATTTTTCATTTTATGGAATGCTACGTTTGCTTGTCCTATTCTGCTTATAATTTTGGTCTTGCATTTACCATCTGAAGTTATTAATGTTCCTAAATATTTTAAACTATTCCCCTGCTTTAAGTTTTTCTCATTTAGTACTATTTTACTATTTGGTGGGGTACTATTTCCTGATATCCTGGTAATTAAAATTAGTATTCCGCATATATATGTATATGCATGTTTTAAACCCACCCAAGATAAAAAGGTGGAGATTTTAGTAAGTCTATATAACATGCGTTCACTCACTCAAACTAACAAGATAATTTCTTCTGAATTTTCGTAAACAAGTACGAACAGACATAGTTTTCTAAGAATATTTTATTATTGTTTTCCAAGAATTATAGATCAAAACATATACATATTTATTTCCAAAATAACGCCATTTTTAAGTCACAATTTTGAACATATTGCACATATTGCATTTATAGTTTAAAACAATAACGTTTCATTTGTAATGAAAATGTATTTTAGATAAGAATATATTAAAGTTACGTTAACTTTGCCAGGGCCGTAAATAGGGAGGTAGCAGGTTTCCTAAAATATGATATGAGTCTATCTTGGTGTATATTTCCCTCTCTCGTATTTCCCTCTCTCGTATTTCCCTCTCTCGTATTTCCCTCTCTCGTATTTCCTTCTCTCGTATGAGAGAATTCAAGTAGGATGAATGAAGATGAATGAAAAAATCCGTATACATGGCGGGAACTGAACATTCGAAAAAACAGTTTACTTGAGTAGCAGGTCGATTTGGTTCCGCTAGAATGAACCTGATTCAATTCACGGGAGTCCCTGGGTTGTGGTTGGTTAACTACGGAAATCCTGTTTACTTGAGTAGCAAGGCGATTCGGTACCGCTAGAATGAACCTGGTTCAATTCCCGGAAGTCCCTGGGTTGTGGTTGATCAAGTACGGAAAACCTACATGTTTATCTGAGTTGCAAGGCGATTCGATACCGCTAGAATGGACTTGCTTCATCTCCCGTCAGCCTAAGAACTCTCTTGAATGGTCAATTGGATAAAATTTTTGTGTAAAATTGTTAAAGGTGCTGAGGGTGTGGATTGGGAGGGGGGGACAGAGACGTAACTTCAATAGACACCAAAACAGCAACAGGTTTGGGATTCTCTTCCATGATTAAGCAACAATGGATAGTAAAAGTCTCGGAGTTCCATCCCATGACTAAGAAAAAATAGCTCACACAAATTAAGTTATTTACTATAAACATTACAGAAAGATGATAGCAGGTACATTAATGGTTTGAAAATTATCTGCCCTTGACGCTACAACTATTCGGCGTTAATTCCGTTGGAAATATGCATTTATCTTGTTAGATTACTCTAACAGCATCGCTGTACTTTTGCTGCTGAGGGTCTGACCTATGAATCTTTAATAACGACCGAATGTGCTGTCAAACGCTGGCTTCAAACCAATTATACGCTTAGAAATAATACGTGATGACGTATAATTCACAGAAAGTAATTCCACAAACTATTTCACAGTGTGACGTCAACCAGAAAACATGACTGTGTGTTTATTCTGTAGTGTAGGGAACTGTGTTATTAAGTACTAAATCTTGCTTATTCAATAATACAATGTGTCGTGGATAATATCGTGAAAGTTTTCTGTTAACGAATTCAACAATAACACGAAGTGAATGTAATACTAAAGATTAGAAGCCTTTATATTGAAACATACAATGTTAACGTTTGTGAGGCTACTGAACATTTTCGCAGAACAGAAGAATAGAAGCTTGAAGCTTTATTACAAAATTATATGAGGTATGTTTTTGTTAAAAAAGTTAATATTTTATACAAGTCCGTAAATTCGTGTTTCTGATGGGACAAGTTGGTGGGGGAGGGGACAGCTACCTATTTACTAAAATATAAATAAGACTGGGATCTCCACTCCAAACATTTACACAAATCCAACGGGGTTTACACGCCTATTAGTTACACTCCAAACATTTACACAAATCCAACGGGGGTTTACACACCTATTAGTTACACTCCAAACATTTACACAAATCCAACGGGGTTTACACGCCTATTAGTTACACTCCAAACATTTACACAAATCCAACGGGGGTTTACACACCTATTAGTTACACTCCAAACATTTACACAAATCCAACGGGGTTTACACGCCTATTAGTTACATTTACACAACACCAACGGGGTTTACACGCCTATTAGTTACACTCCAAACATTTACACAAATCCAACGGGGGTTTACACGCCTATTAGTTACACTCCAAACATTTACACAAATCCAACGGGGTTTACACGCCTATTAGTTACATTTACACAACACCAACGGGGTTTACACGCCTATTAGTTACACTCCAAACATTTACACAAATCCAACGGGGGTTTACACACCTATTAGTTACACTCCAAACATTTACACAAATCCAACGGGGTTTACACGCCTATTAGTTACATTTACACAACACCAACGGGGTTTACACGCCTATTAGTTACACTCCAAACATTTACACAAATCCAACGGGGTTTACACGCCTATTAGTTACACTCCAAACATTTACACAAATCCAACGGGGTTTACACGCCTATTAGTTACATTTACACAACACCAACGGGGTTTACACGCCTATTAGTTACATTTACACAACACCAACGGGGTTTACACGCCTATTAGTTACATTTACACAACACCAACGTGGTTTACACGCCTATTAGTTACATTTACACAACACCAACGGGGTTTACACGCCTATTAGTTACATTGCTAGTACTAAAATTCATTAAATTTCATACAAAAGTTCTGGTTTCCTATGCGGTAGGAATTAATACACCAAATTTTCCCAACGTAACCTACGGACCTGTGCAAGTAGATGGTAGAGGAAAACAGAATTACCCTTTTCTTAGGTTAACCTCCCTCCTTCCTTATGACGTATCCAATGCCGTTGCTAACTATAGTATTGACAAACATCTGCGTATTTAACGCATTCTTCTGACGATGTGTGTCTGTCTTCGAAGCCTCATTTCTAACTTGCATATCTGTTCTATATAATCCTACATAATTTTCTATAATCTTCTCTAAACCACCTTTGTTTACCACATTTGTATGTAATCTTTATGATCCACGTCTGCGGTACTCAAACACGATAAAACAAAGTACAACCACTTCTGGTCTTTGTTGTACTATCACGCATATGGATCCATTCCTGTGCACTTGGTATTGTTTGTTTCTCTAAAAAATAATGGGATATACCCCCAAGATTAAGCTAATACTTAATACAGATTTAAACAGAGAAATCATTAAAAAAAACCTATGAGAAATGTTTGAAACCCATAACTTTCTAAAATCCTGACTGAGTCTATGGCTATTTATCAAGAGCAGAAACTTGATTTACCAAATTGCATTGATTCTGGGATGAGAAAATAGGATGAAACTTGGATATAGATGGTAAGAATTGGTTCTCTGACGTGAGGACACAGGGTAAAAAGTGAATATAGATCGTAAGAATTGGTTCTCTGAGGTGAGGACACGGTAAAAAGCGAATATAGATGGTAAGAATTGGATCTCTGAGGAGAGGACACTGGGTAAAACGTGAATATAAATGGAAAGAATTGACAGACAGACAGACAAACTAGACTAGACAAGACTAGACTAGACTAGACTAGACTAGACTAGACTAGACTAGACTAGACTAGACTAGACTAGACTAGACTGGACTGGACCACTGGACTGAACTGGACGACAGGACTGGACGACTGGACTGGACGACTGGACCGGACCGGACCGGACCGGACCAGACCAGACCAGACCAGACCAGATCACATCACATCACATCAGATCACATCAGATCAGATCAGATCAGATCAGATCAGGATAGATAGATAGATAGATAGATAGATAGATAGATAGATAGATAGATAGAGAGATAGATAGATAGATAGTTTAGCTAGATATATTAGATAGATAGATAGATAGATTAGATAGATAGATAGATAGATAGATAGATAGATAGATAGATAGATAGATAGATAGATAGATAGATAGATAGATAGATAGATAGATAGATAGATAGATAGATAGATAGATAGATAGATAGATAGATAGATAGATAGATAGATAGATAGATAGATAGATAGATAGATAGATAGATAGATAGATAGATAGATAGATAGATAGATAGATAGATAGATAGATAGATAGATAGATAGATAGATATTCAGTGCTAAAATTATTCAAATTTAATTGTAAACCTGTACCGCTCTCCCCCTTCCCCCCCCCCCTCATCCAAGGCCTATGCGTGACTCAAATGTGGATGTATTCTTCTCCATGATATAATTGAAAGTCTATATAGACGTGCTTTTTAGAACCGCTGCTCTAGAGGATGTTTATGTTATACCGCATCTCGTGTGTCATGTGTTGCTGACATATCAAAACTATACCAACTCTCCATTCACCACTCTAACAGGTCACATTCACCACTCTAACAGGTCACATTCACCACTCTAACATGTCACATTCACCACTCTAACATGTCACATTCACCACTCTAACATGTCACATTCTCATCTCTACCAGGTCATATTCACCACTCTTACAGCTCACATTTACAACCCTACTAGATCACATTCACTACTCTACACCGCTTGAATCAGCTTACGTCCTGATATAACCAATATAAATTATGTCTAAGGCTAAGAGGGTTGTGTCTCGGCAAGAAGTTTTAATCCCATAGGAAAGAAACCGAAAGGATTGACAGGGAACGATTCTCGAGAAGATAATAAATAACACACAGAGCGAGAATGTAAACTGTTCAGTGTGACATGACCACCCAGTGTGCGACTGGTTATCTTTCTGTGTGGGGATATACAAGCAGATTAGGGTATCTACACCCTACTCAGAGTTTGTGAGCTGGAGGAAATAGGAAGAGGATGTGAATGGGTGACATTTGGCAACGAGAGAAAGTTATTGACAATAGTTGCGATACAGATGGGACGAGAGTGCCGCCACTGGGCTGCCAACAGATAGTCAAGAAAAATGAGTTAAACAGGTTACTAAAACACTTACCTTGCCTATTAATAAAAATATATTTTTAATAAAAAATATATATAAAAAAACATACAATAAAACTAAACGGGACAATTCTCCACGTATCGGCTCAAATTGAACCTTTTTCAAGAGACAAACAACAAAAAACGACAAAATAAAAAACAAACTAAATGAAAGAGGTAGATGAAGTGATATAATAAAAAACCTATGCTACGTGAAAATGAGAAACAAAAACAAGTAGACAACGAAAACCATGTAAGGTAGCGGCTGAAAGACAAATATAAATAACCAAATGGTCAGAGGGTGTCCGACAAAGTGGATGGTGCCGCAGTAACCTAATGAACAAATAGTAAAGCAAAATGAGTTAAACAGGTTACTAAAACACTTACCTAGCCTATTAATAAAAATATTTTTTTTTTAAATAAATAAAATAAAATACAGAGGAAATGATCCAAGATATAATATAACACTCGAAGTTACACGATACAATAATTTACACAGACGGCTCATTAACACACGATACAATAATTTACAAAGACGGCTCATTAACACACGAAACAAACAGGTGTGGTTGGGTATCCTACCAAAATGGCAAGAAATTAGCTGAGAAGTCAGCCGCGTAGCCAACTACAACATAGAGTATGAGAATTGAAATAAAAGCGGTGACAGCAGCTCCCACTTGACTGGCGACGAAACCACCAACATACTCAGTGATTCTATCGGACTTTCAAATTATGCTTCACAAGATAGAAAAGTGAATGACTAGAACTGAATATGTCACTCTGCTCAACAATGCTCATAGAATTACTTGAATCTACTGTCCAGGTCATGCTGGGGTCCGGGGAAACAAAAGAGCCGTTGTGTTGGCTGGTAAAGCCTTAGTGAACGGCACCCAATAAGAAGAGACAGTATTGAATTGATTAGATCAGTCATGGATACACTACGAGAAGACAAGGAGGAGATTGAACAAGACAATGTACATATTCAGAGAATGGTAGAATCGAGAGGGACTGGAGCGATGGGAGAAAGTGCCCCCTCTCCGGAAAGATTAGAAGAACACGTAATCAGCAACTGACTGGGACACTGAGCTTACACACTTTTAGATGGCTGACGGAACGGCAAGTAGAGCATATATGGGAATGCCCCAGTGTTGTGACGCTCGTTCTTAATGAAGAATCAAGAATCAAGAATCAAGAATCAAGAAGATTAAATGTAGGGGCATAATATTTTATGAAACCTAGCACATCCGTTAATTTAAGTAGGAAGCCAGAGGACAATTTTTAAAAATTCTTGAGACTAACGGGAATTGAACCAGTCCGTTCTACGGCACCAAATCGCCTAGCAACAATTGCACACGCGTTTTTCAGTACTTGACTAACCGCATCTCAAAATAATACGGATATTATGTTATGTGTTTGTTGTTACTGAGGATATTTCAATACCTGTACGGGATGTTTGTTGTTGTTGTAATAGTCCTTGTCTCGATTGGTCCGTTCGGGTGACTTTGTGTGCACGATTTGAATGGCTTGATGAAATCGCATCTTTTTTTGGAGATGCGGTTAGTCAAGTACTGAAAAACGCGTGTGCAATTGTTGCTAGGCGATTTGGTGCCGTAGAACGGACTGGTTCAATTCCCGTTAGTCTCAAGAATTTTCACATCCGTTAACCGCTCTTCATTATCACTTCTGTTGGTCAACTAATGCCTAGTACTGTCCTTACACCAATATCTTCATCTAAACATGCAAGAATCAGTATATATACATACATTGGTCATTTGGTAATCGGTGTCCAGACTTCTAGTTTAGGATTCAAAGAATGGGGTCACTGTCTACTTTCAGACTTTGAAAATGTTATTGTCACTGCATGTATTTCCTAGGCTTTTTACGTGTTTTTGCTGCAAGATGACCCCCAGGGATGAGAGAGAGATTCAGGACAGCGAACATTAGTGCAGGATTTAGCTATAAGCTACACAAGCTATAGCTTAGGGCCCCCACTTTTTGGAGGGGGGCCACCAGGAGGCCCGAAATTTTTTTTTAATTTCACTATCTATATATTCTTAATCGTTAAAGGGCCCCATATATCATAAATAGCTTAGGGTCACATATATCAGAAATAGCTTAGGGTTACATATATCAGAAATAGCTTAGGGTCACATATATCAGAAATAGCTTAGGGTCACATGTCCGAAATAGCTTAGGGTCACATATCTCAAATAGCTTATGGTCACATATCTCAAATAGCTTAGGGCCCTATCACGTCTAAATCTGGTTCACAGAACATTGCACCTTTCTCCGTTTATGGCAGACTCCTAGGTGGCTGGGGAATGTCACGTGTGATATTACTGTTGATGGGTCAAACAATCTGACGGATAAATTATGACATAGTTTGTCCTGACGTATATGCTGCAATCTTGGCAGAACCTGATTCTGGAATATTACCACACATGGATGCCCATCATCGGGGATAAAACAACATACATCCATAAAAAAAACTTTAACACAACCATACCGTTGAGACAGCAAACCATAGGTGTTAGAGTTCACATCGATTATTCAACTGAGGACTTAGTGCTTTTGTCAGGAAAAAAACAAACTATGATATAACATGATATAAGTCACCAGACAGTCACGAACATAAGTCAAAACTTTTGTTATTTAAAAACATAAGTTACGAGAAAGTTGCTAAGAGCTACTAACTGACGACTAAGGGAATTGATTCACCATCATGTGCATACTTTGTGAATGCAATTGCATTTCCAGAACCTTTTATTTTTTTTTTGTATCATGTTTTTGTATGACAAGATGCGGATTCTCCAAAAATAAGGTAGCAACCGAGTCGTACAAATATTATCGTATAAATGACTACTTTTAAATAAAGGAAAACAGTATCATTTTCTAATTTCCCAACCATATTCCAGTCTCATTGTCCCTACCAAATATATTCTCTCTTTTATCTGTATCGCAAAAAATGAAAGATACCAAATAAGTAGATATTGTACAACTAGACGACACCACATGTTGAATTATTTCCCTTGTCTGTATTGTAATTTTCATGTTATCATTTAGTAATTGAAATATTAATTTATTTATGATTGGAGTTAGGGTTAGTTATATAAAACACAACTATCCAAACTTTACTCCAGCCTAAACTCATTAATAAACAAAAGCCAAAACAAATTTATATTTAAATTATTAAACGATTAACATCAAATTTAGAAACCTAAGCAAGGGAGATAGCTGGACTATGTGGTGTCATCTGTATGTATTCAAGTGAGTGATATGTAACAATAGTTACTTATCAATTCTATATATTCAGTTGGTAAAGAAATAAAACACACAAACATGTAATCTCAGTGGCAAACTGAGCAAATATAAACATACATTATCAGTGGTGAACCACACACATACACGAATTATCAGTTGTAAAATAACCATACACAAGCGTGTATTATCAGTGGCCAACTAAACAAATATAAACATATATTATCAGTGACAAACTAAAAATACACAAGCGTGTATTATCAGTGGCCAACTAAACAAATATAAACAAATATTATCAGTGACAAACTAAACATACACAAGCTTGTATTATTTACGCATGTGGTTGCGTCTGTGGGTCTCACCAATGGCCCACTAGACATACCGCCATGCAACAGAAAACCTTATTGGATGACATGCCGTTATATTGAGGTTATCTTCTTAGAGAAGCTTCATGGCACGTCATCTATACAGTTATGATTTTATTTTGTTGTTGAAATGTGTTTCATGTTTATCTGAATATACATGTATGCACCCTCTGTGGTTGGGAGGGAGCCAGAGATGTACTGTGCAGCAATGGGAAGGAGGAAACTGACATCACTATTTTTTCCTAATGGCTGAAAACCATCATAGAGGCACAGTGACTCAGGACGTGACAATCATTTTTACTTGAACATTTGGTTGCATGCCTGGAGCAATAGAGAAGTTCGGCATAACCAGTAGTCAATTGGTGGCGGGGAATGAGCACAGTGAACCCTATCTTGGCTACAGTGCCTAGGAGCCGTGCATAGATTGAAACCTGCCTTCCTGGTGATGTGCTAGTTATTATCTGGCTCTGTCCCGGGGTGGGCTGAAAATCCACGGACTTCCCAGCAATATAATTCCATTTAATGGCATTAGGTCACAGGTCATGAGCCCATGGGCCGCTGGATCAGCAACCAACCAACCAAGCAAGCTTGTATTATCAGTGGCCAACTAAACAAATATAAACGTATATTATCAGTGACAAACTAAACAAACACAAATATGTTTTATAGTGTGTTCATAAATAGTTGTCCAATGATATTGTCTTTTTTCTCCGTAATTACTGAACTTATAGGCTACATTTTTGCATGAGTACATTATTTCGTAACCACGTTACAGAATTATGATTAATTATTATCTACATTGAACGGATTTATCGCAGCTGTTGCTACGAATGCCGTTTTTAAGGTAGTACTGATTTTATTTTATGCATTAATTTATGTATTATGATTTTTTTATAGTAGCTGTGTTAAGAGCATAATCTACATTGTTGGTTGAATTCTCATAATTTTCTATTTTTATCTTGTTTTTATGTATTAGTCAGCTTTTACTGTGAGTAGCTTGAGAAAAATTTACAAACCAATTATTTACGTAAGTTGAACATATAAAAAACAATCATATTATGTCATGAAAAATTCACACCACATGTGCCATATAATAGCAAAGTCATCGGACGGTCATACATATTTAGTAACTTCCTTAATACATGCAAATTTGATACCATATCCTTGTCACGGCATAACGATCAACCATGTAGTTTTCAATAGCAATTTTCTAAGCAAAATTTTACTGTTGTCTGAATTTAATTTCTGAATTTCCTTTTCTTAGTTAGTTTCCATTGCTTTCTGAAACTCCGGTTGCCGAATCCGGCTGCAGCGGGAATTGAACCCTTTGACTTGAACATTGAAGGTGCCACTTACTTCTCCGCCAGAGAGACGGACAAAATAAATAATTTTAATCTAAACACTCCCACATTAGATGAAAATGTTGTCTCTGATTACAAAGTATATAAATATTTATATTTATATATACTATTTGCTTAGCAACAAAGAATAAATCCAATTTTTTTTAAGAAAGCATGTTTTCCTTCTTCCTATTCAGCGTCAACTCTCAAACTCCTCTCAAGATCATGCTAGAATGCGTTGTGTCATGGTTTACAGCATTGCTGTGATATCTGCGCCTTTCGGCCTGACACGTCCGACTTCAGCATGGCTGTGGGTCACTGACCCTATATGGGATGGGACAGCCAACTCCATTCCAAACCTCCTTTAGTCACCTTTTACGACATGCGTGGAAGGTAAACAGTGTTGCTATTCTTAGTTCCCCTTTCAGACCCCGGCAACACACGGGCCTTACAAGTGCTATCAATGGCCATTTCAAGATTGACCAATATAGTAAACACATATAACAGTTTAGTATGTAGAAACAGTTTATCATAACACAGATATAACCTTCTATAATGTTGGATCAATTTATCATAACACAGATATAACCTTCTAATATGTTGGATCAATTTATCATAACACAGATATAACCTTCTAATATGTTGGATCAATTTATCATAACACAGATATAACCTTGTATTATGTTGGAGCGGTCAATCATAACACAGATATTGTACTTACTATGTATTACTTACTATGTATAAACAATCAATTATAACACAAATATAACGATATAATACTTAAGGAAAATAAATCAATTATAACACAAATATAACGTCCTAATATACCTTCAATCAATTATAACACGTATATCATGGTCTAATACGTATGAAACATTAATCATAACACTCATATAACTGCTTAAAGCGTCATCGATAAATCATAGCAAATATATAACGGTCTAAACCGTATAATTACTCAATTATATATAACTGTTTGAAACATAAAAACAGTGAATAGTAACGCAGATGTAACAAGAAAAAATATATGAATACAAAATTATGTTTTTTTCTGATTATTTTTAGTTTCATGAAATTATTTAAAAAATTTTTCTGACCTCATTTTTTAACTTGCAACCAGAAAATCTGAAACGAAATAGAAAACATTTTGTTCTAAATGTGGTGTTTGATGTGAACTTCAAGGTTAAAAATCGTTTAACCGTAATCTTTTCTAAGCAAAATTGTATTTTGTTTTCTGAATTTAAGTTCTGGATTTCTTTGTTTTTTAGTTAGTTTCCATTGCTTTCTGAAACTCCGGTTGCCGAATCCAGCTGCAGCGGGAATTGAACCCTTTGACTTGAACTTTTTAAAACATAACATTCTTAACGTTAAACTATGTTGGTAGCTGCAAGGTTAACATCTTCACGTTAAAGTAAGTTGGTATTAGTGAGGTTTACATCTTCCCGTTAAACTGTAAGCTCAATAACATGTCACTCACTTGTCAACCATACAGATGCCCAAAAAAGGCTTGAACAATAAACAACATACAGATGCCCAAAAAGGCTTGAACAATAAACAACATACAGATACCCAAAAAAGGCTTCAACAATAAACAACATACAGATGCCCAAAAAAGGCTTGAACAATAAACAACATACATATGCCCAAAAAAAGACTTGAACAATAAACAACATACAGATGCCCAAAAAAAGGCTTGAACAATATACAACATACAGATGCCCACAAAGGCTTGAACAATAAACAACATACAGCTGCCCAATCCTGATCATGCCAAATGCGGCAGGGTTTTCAGTCATGTCCGTACACATCAGAAATATGCAAAAACTTGATTCTTGATTAGAAATTAGCATCACAACACGCGGGACACTCCTATAAATTATCCGCTCTCAGTTCCAGCAGCCATACCAATGTATGTAGGCTCAGAGTCCAAGTCAGGTGCTGAATATGCGATCTTCGGGTCTTTCCATAAAGACTACTTTTTCTGCCCTCACCTCTAGACACTTCAATTTCTGACATTCTTTGTATGTGTTAGTTCTCAGTCTCTTTAACCTCATCTTCATTTTGCAATGATTTTATGACTGCCTTAACCAAGTCATTTTGATCTCTTCTCAACATTGTGCCATCTATCGACGCATTGCTTGCCAATAAGTCGGCTCTCTCATTTTCTTTGACCCTGGCATGACCAGAGCAGTATATCCATATAATGTTCTGGATAATTGAGTTATTCAATAAATCAAACGGTTATTGTAAAGAAATATTACGTTTGTGGTCAAAAACAATAATGGTAGCGATGATATAACTGATGATTGTGTTGGTGATCATGTTTCTAATAAGGGTATGAGTAATAATGATTATCTATACGCTGTCTAGATCCCTATGGAGCATAGGTCCTCAGCATACAGCAAGCATGTCAAAACTGTAGCTATTGCTTCCATCTCTTATTTAACCAAGCCAATTATTCTTTGTATATAATTATTTCCTTCAGATATTTCTTTGCCTTTCTCTTTTTCTCTGCGATTGTCAATCAACCACGTGTCATGCCGAATGGTGTAGGCGATCATGCTTCTCCACGACTCTCTGTCTTGTGTGTTGTCAATAAACTTGGTTGGTGAACTTCTACCGAGCCACACTACTAGTCCACCATCTAGTAACTTTTCTCTTTGTCGTCCCCTATCTCCTCTTCTTGATCTTTCCAGTGCTCACTGTGGATTCCAAATAAATCTATGTCTTATGATGCAATGGTCATCGTAACCTATGCTACATCCATGCCGAGTGACGTCTCCTTCATTCTTCCTCCACTAACTTAATGCTTAATGTAAAATTATTGATTTATTACAAATATACTTTCAATCACATCGATAAAGACATACCTGGTCAATCCTTTCCCAGAATAAACTGAGTGGTAATATTGACTTGTTTCCCTGATTCCAATACCGTAATAGTGGTACCTGTAGGAGACAACTAATTTGTCTTAATGAGATCACTAGGGATATCTAACACGGACATGCAAATATCTAACACAGCAGAAATATATTAGTTGTAGTAATGTATATAAACTGTAGTAATGTATATAAACTGTAGTAATTTATATAACCTGTAGTAATTATATAACCTGTAGTAATGTATGTAACCTGTAGTAATGTATGTAACCTGTAGTATTGTATATAAACTGTAGTAATGTATATAAACTGTAGTAATGTATATAAACTGTAGTAATTTATATAAAC
The DNA here is from genome assembly GCA_034231615.1 of Meghimatium bilineatum. Lineage (NCBI taxonomy): Eukaryota > Metazoa > Mollusca > Gastropoda > Stylommatophora > Philomycidae > Meghimatium > Meghimatium bilineatum. The sequence continues at coordinate 2,511,669 of CM067318.1, read as the reverse complement.
TGTAGTAATTTATATAACCTGTAGTAATTATATAACCTGTAGTAATGTATGTAACCTGTAGTAATGTATGTAATCTGTAGTAATGTATGTAATCTGTAGCAATGTATATAAACTGTAGTAATGTATGTAATCTGTAGTAATGTATGTAAACTGTAGTAATGTATGTAATCTGTAGTAATCTATACACACTGCATACGTTTAATATTTTAATAGAACCAACATAATTAACATGGGTCTGTCCTACGTTAGAAAAAAACGATGTGTTCATTTCTTAGACAGAGGTGGTGTTCAGTCTATTGTTTAGTCAGAGGTGGTGTTTAGTTTGTTTCTTAAACAGATATGGTGTTTAGTTTATTTCTTAGACAGAGGTGGTGTTTAGTGTATTTCTTAGACAGAGGTGGTGTTTAGATTATTTCTTAGACAGAGGTGGTGTTTAGTGTATTTCTTAGACAGATGTGGTGTTTAGTTTATTTCTTGGACACAGGTATTGTTTAGATTATTTCTTAGGCAAATTCGGTTTTTTATTTATTTCTTAGACAGAGGTGGTGTTTAAATTATTTCTTAGACAGAGGTGGTGTTTAGATTATTTCTTAGACAGAGGTGGTGTTGAAACACGTAGACGTAAATCATGTAGCCTACACTTCTACAGATATTTGTACTGCAACATCATGGTAATGTTTAATTCTTATTTTCATTTATTTATGTACATTTGAAACGTTTCTATGCTTAAAATCTAGAATATATGCGAATTAATATAACACAACATTAAAAATATTTGTAGTAGCAGTATTAATTGTAGTAGTAGTAGACGTAGTAGTAGGAGTAGTAGTAGTAGTAGTAGTAGGAGTAGTAGTATCAGTAGTAGTAGTAGTAGTAGTAGTAGTAATTATAATAGTAGTGGTAGTAATTGTAGTAGTAGTATCTGCAGAAACCTCAGTAGTAGTAGTAGTAGTAATTGTAAAAGTAGTAGTAATAGTATCAGCATCAGCAGTAGTAGTAGTAGTAATTGTAATAGTAGTAGTAGTAGTAGTAATTGTAATAGTAGTAGTAGTAGTAATAGTAATTATAATAGTAGTAGTAGTAGTAGTAGTAATTGTAATAGTAGCAGTAGTAGTAGTAATTGTAGTAGTATTATCAGCAGCAGTAGTAATAGTGATTTTCAAGCGATCATATCACAGCAAGGGAAGATTTTTGTTTTAGTTTTTCTCTTTTTTCTTCCATATTTTTAAACATATTATTTATGAACTACGTTGCTTCCGCACGAATGTTTCTGCCTCCAGACATCCAGAATTTCGGCCGTGTTTTCCCAGTTATTGGATTCTGCGTGGAATCATTTCATAAAGGATTTACAGATGTCTTTATACTCAAAATTGGTCTACCGCGGGCAGACAGACAGGCAGACAGACTAGATAAATAGGTAAGTAGTTAGTTGGATTTATTGGGTAAGTAGGTAGGTAGAGAGATAGATAAATAACAACGCGCAAACACTCGACCTACTTGGAATGTCCTCTTGTACCAAGACGTCTGGTAGTCAGATGAGGAAACTTTTGACGAATAGTCTGGGGAAAAAAAATGTGTTTAAAAACCGTTATTTTCTGTGGAATCTGCCTGACGTTGTGGTTGAGCCGTGTGCATCGCCATTCTCGTCGTCTGGTTTATAACAAGGATTTGTGTCAGAGATCTACGGTGGATATCGCTTGAAGCTACGGAGTCACGTGCTATGCGCAGTACTCTCGGCAGATGGCGTACTTCTTCATTAAGAAGGACGAACTGCATGGGCCATAACTCAAATAATAATAAGACCCATAACACGTTATGGTTGTAGGGCCGCAACACTGGGTACATCAGGGCCGTAGGGGTGCAACACTGGGTACATCAGGGCCGTAGGGGTGCAACACTGGGTACATCATGGCCGTAGGGGTGCAAAACTGGATACATAAGAGCCGTAGGGACGCAACACTGGATACATCAGGGTCGTAGGGGTGCAACACTGGATACATCAGGGCCGTAGGGGTGCAACACTGGATACATCAGCATAAAAGGACCTCCAAACAAATATATCCCAAGCCATTCAGATGAGTATAATAACATCATGTCCAGAGCATCCTTTCATGATATAAATCCAGGATTGTCTCTGTCCGCCTTCTCCTCCTTCCACCCTCAACTATTCCTTGCGAAATAATGTTATAAAGCAAGTGCTTTCTCCCTACATCTCCAAACCATGCATTTCAAAGTCATTTTAAAATTGCCAAAGGTTGTTATTTATAACCAGCAAATTTGTGTATTTGTTGCTGGTCGAAGATATTTCTCCTGTGTTCTATATAACTAATTCTTACTAGAATGTATGTAGCACTTGTTTGTAAAAACATGAATCTTTCTTTCATAATCCAACTACAATGAAGTTGAACATCTACTCCCGAATCGTCAGAATCATGATTCTTGATAATAGAGAAGCTACGAAGAGAATCAAGCTATTTCACTATTTTACTTCATGTTTTCCATTGAAATAGAACAACTACGTGGAGAATCAAGCTATTTCACGTCATTTTTTCCCCCATTCTTTCAGTGAATTTCATTGGTCGACATTAGCTAGCGACACAAAGTATATAACTCATATACTATCCTATAAACCCGTAATCCTTTAGGATCGTAGGGGTAACACATTGAATGCTTCATCAGGCAGATACCTCCAGCGATTTATATCTTCAACGGTGCGGATGACTGAGAAAAAAGCGTTTCCTGTCCAGTCCTTGATGTTGTCTATGCTTTTATTTTCCCTCCTCTGCTTCTTTCACGTTCGACGATTCTCTGCAGTATTGTTTTTGACAAGGAATCATGTCGGCATATATGTCCAAACCACACATGTTTTCGCCGTTTCACTATAGAAAGAAAAGGTTCTTGTAAACCTTTTTAAACGTCTATATTTTATTTCCTATGAACACATTTGTGGTGCTCGAGGCCGTACGGCTAGAATGTCGGCCAAAGATTTCCGAAGTCCCGGGTTCAATCCGTGGTTGGGATAAGGATTTTTGCCTTCCAGAAGTGTAACCAAAAAATTCTTACTGTACACGTCGTGGCGACAGCTTTGGCAAAGCGGCTTTTTTCACAGCCTTAAAAGCCTTCCTGCACTCCTTAACAGGAAAACATGCAGTAACGAAAGTACACATTTGTCTTATGCTCTCTATAGAAGATTTGTATAATTCGTCTGTAATATTTGTATTCGAAAGCCTGTAGCCGTCTCTCCATGTCCGCAGTGAATGCCCAACTCTCTCAACCATACAGAACAATAGAAAGCACAAGTGAGTTCTAAAGTTGCAAATAGTGCACGTTCAAAGACATCTTCAATCTATTGTTGATGTCAAGATGTTATCTTCAATCTATTGATGATGTCAAGATGTTATGCTCAATCTATTGCTGATGTCAGGATGTGATGTGTTAATATGAGACATTTCTTCCTTTTGTTTGCACAGAATAGCTTCAGAATTACAGATAAACGATAATTTTCTTGACATTTGCGTGGGGAAAGTTCAAATAAAATCTGTCAGTTATGAAATGTGAATAGATAATCTACTGTCAGATATAAAATGTGAATAGATAATCTACTGTGAGATGTCAATACAGATCAATATGAAATCTGAAATAAGAAAATATGAACAAAATATACAATAAATTTATTTTGACTTTCATAAATGTGTTTTTATAATATTTACTTAATTATTATATAACGTAAAGGGAGAAGAACTATGGAAATTTAATCTCCTAAACACCCTTGTTAACAACCGTCAAACTTATCAGGTCCACCCCACCCTCCACTCATACTTGTGGATGTAAATCATGTACAATCTCAATATTAGAGACTAAAGCACACAAACAAATATGTAAATATAGCACACAAAACAAATATGTAAATATAGCACACAAAACAAATATGTAAATACAGCTTGCATTAGAAGTAATAGAATGGACTGAATAAATAAAAAAGTTAGAGAGAAATGCAAGAAAATTAAAAATGTTAGCCAAAATTTGTTTGCGCGATCAAACACAAAAATGGTATGAAAATAACAAAATTGACATTGAATATTTTCTTCTTCTTCTTCTTCTTCTTCTTCTGCGTTCGTTCTCAAACTCCTGCTGATCAGCAGGATGTAGTTCAGAGAACGGAATGCGTTGTGTCATGGTTTACAGCATTGCTGCGATATCTGCGCTTTCGTCCTGACACATCCGACTTCAGCATGGCTTTGGGTCACTGACCCTATATGGGATGGAACAGCCAACTCCATCCCACAACCTCCTTAGTCGCCTTTTACGACATGCGTGGAAGGTAAACAGTGTTGCTATTCTTTGCTCCACTTTCGGGCCACGGCAACACACGGGCGAAATCGAATATTAAAAATATCGGTTTAATTACAGCAAACAATATAAATTATGTCATAACACATAGACATAACGGTTATATGGTCAGAGGCAGACTATGTAAACGATGGACTACAGAAATCAAAGAAGCCACAGGAACAACCGTACAAGCAACAAACAAGAAGGCCATCTCCAGAGAACTCTTCTAACCCTGACGTCACACGGCAAATAAGGGCCACATCGTATAAATAGATAGAAAGATAAAATATAAGTGTCTGTGATGAAAGATTAAGTAAATAAACTCAAGATAATTGATCATTAAGAAATTTTCTAAACAAATATGTCTCTAATATACACCAGAAGTTGGCAAACAAACAAATATGGTTTAAAATGTACTGACTAATTTTGTAATGGGTGGTATACACAGATGAAAACGAAACGAAATGTTAGAAATATTGAAAACAATAACTTCTGGCGCTCTTACCTTTCCAAAAGTGGCAGCACAAGCTGGTTCCAACTGTTCTTTTCTGCAGAAATCTAAGTAATGTGAGTAAAGAATACACCGGGGCAGGCAGACACCATCGCAGATACAATAGTTTTCCTCCAGCCTGTATGCAGAGATTGTATTTGTCTTAAGTGTAATTATTCAAACTTTACAGCAAATATGATTAATATTGCATAATGTTCTACCATAATAATCACATTAACAATACAGCAATTTTTTTGAATTTTGCATAATGTTCTGTCATAATAACTATATAAATGTTTCCATATTCAGTAATAAAATACGATATTCATATCATTGATTAAAAAAAACCTAATTATTTACATTTATCAATATCGCACTCTGAAACCCGGCGACAATAATGAGCGCCTGTCTCTTGTATGACTTTAGTCGATCCATAGTTTCTGTTTATTTCGTGTCACATGTTTGTTATCATTTTTGTATTTTCCTTGTCCGGTGTCATTTCACCTCTTCCGGTCTATCCAGACTACTCATATCAAGGTGACCGTCGATGTTATTACTGTTCGCTTTATGTTAAATGTTTTAATTTTGTTTCAATCGTCTGTCTTGATAAAGTACTTTTGGTCGAAACGTCGATTTGTGTGTGTCAATGTGTGTGTTATCTAGTGTTAGCAAAACTTTGTTACCCTTTTCCTGGATGTACTTATTTACACAACGCTTCACCTCGTCGCGGGGCGTCCTGGATATAGGTATCTATTCATGATGATGATATAATCTCTTTCGCTATGAGCAGGTAGCTCTGGTCATTTCATAGCCTTTCTGACAGACACAGGTTCTCCAAAGTTGAGTTACCGAGGCAACATTTGAGTTCGCAAAAATTTCATTGTCACAAAGGCATGGCTATATTTGGAGCTGGGAATGGGAAGTAATGGCTGCACATTTTTTCCTGAAGTGAGGCCTTCTAGTGTTTTCCTGAAGTGAGGCTTCCTAGTTTTTTCCAGAAATTTTTTCCTGATGTTGAGGCTTCCTAGTTTTTTCCAGAAATTTTTTCCTGAAGTGAGGCTTCCTAGTGTTATCCTTAAATGTTTTCCTGAAGGGAGGCTTCCTAGTTTTTTCCTGAATTTATTTCCTGAAGTGAGGCTTCCTAGTTTTTTCCTGAAATGTTTTCCTGAAGTGAGGCTTCCTAGTGCATCAGAAACTTCTGGATGCAGTTTCGGGGAATTTTTCTTCAAACAGCGACGCTATTCACTTGATGAACACTAACGGCCTATTTAAGATCTCTTAGATTTGGAGCCGGCTTGAGAAAGATTGTGATTGAGTGATATAGCAATATGGTATTGCCTATTTATACAGGATTTAGGAATAAACGTGTCTGATGATGGTGATAATGTTCTTCCTCCTTTGCAAACGAAGATGAGCATAGCATGAGAAACAATAAATGTGATGAACAAGTAGAAAAATAAAATATTTATGATTGTCTAATTTGGTTTGTGAGTTCGTAAATGCTCGATTAGTCCGATTCGTGTCAGGAAAACTCTATTGCAGTGCATGCAGGAATGCAGAGGGTTCGGGGTAGGAGAGTTTTCGGATTTGTCTTTTCTCTTGCGTCGCTTCTAAATAACCCGCAATGTTCTCTTTCAAATTTAGTGATGTCAGCAGTGATCTGGGTGTACCAAGCTGAGCGATGGAAGACTGCAGTCTTCCAGGATTAAGGATTGATGCTGCAGTGCTTGAGTGTTAATACTTGACACACACGAATGTGTAACCAATATCTATCTGTGGCCCACACCAGAGGTCGTCCGGTGCGTGAGTAAGCTTTGAAGAATCTTTGGTATACAACTACTTGCAGTATCAGGAGGAAGTATGAGGATGTTGCAAAAGCGATCCAAGGGATCTCTGAGACCCCATTTTTTCCCATAACATTTATAGTATCTTATTCTCATTTATCTTTACAAAGATACAAGATGCCAGTGTTGTAATGTGTGAACGACATCGGATACCAATCTTCTATAAATAGCAGTAATTTACTAAAAAGGATATGTTGTCGTTAAAGGAATGACAGAGCAGAGAGAATTACGCCACATGCTCCTAAAGTCGGTGAAATATGAACAGGCAAAAAAGGACATTTTAAAGTTGTTGAAGAGAACGCGTATTAGGCGTCGACACTTTGGTACATGATTCTTCTAGGGCACGCTTGTGTGAATTTGGAATTAAATGTGGCACGGGGAATAAATTTGGTATTACATGTGGCACGGGGAATAAATTTGGTATTAAATGTGGCACGAGGAATCAATTTCTTATTAAATGTGGTACGGGGAATAAATTTGGTATTAAATGTGGCACGGGTAATAAATGTGGTATTAAATGTGGGACGTGAAATAAATTTGGTATTAAATGTGGGACTTGAAATAAATTTGGTATTAAATGTGGGACGTGAAATAAATTTGGTATTAAATGTGGGACGTGAAATAAATTTGGTATTAAATGTGGGACGTGAAATAAATTTGGTATTAAATGTGGGACGTGAAATAAATTTGGTATTAAATGTGGGACGTGAAATAAATTTGGTATTAAATGTGGGACGTGAAATAAATTTGGTATTAAATGTGGGACGGGAAATAAATGTGGTATTAAATGTGGCACGGGAAATAAATTTGGTATTAAATCTGCAGCTCGACGACTCTGCGTTTGCTAAACAGTTTCATGCTGTCTGTGACGGCGTTGTTATTTTCTATTCATAGCTTGTCGGTTTCCTCTCTGCGATGGTGATTCTAGTTTAACTCGATGCCGATGCAAATCAGCATCCTTAGCAAGTCGTGTTTGTCTTTGTTGAAGGATTTCTTGATCAATTCTTTGCATCTCTCTTTCAATTCAATGTCTATGCTCTGCAGTATTTGCTGCACAAATCCAAACAAAGTGACATTTGACTTTGACGACTCAACCATCTAGCTTTTCTCTATTTTATTTTTGACGCTTTTTTGCGATTGTATCCTCTTCATCCCATCATTAAAAGCAAATAATATGTATATTTTAAATATAATGTATTTTAGATAATTTTAACCACGAGTCGATACAGAGGTTTACCTGTTAGCGTATCAATAACATGTGTATACAAAAAGTTGTCTGCTTTTAATAACGTCACGACACCAATCGTTTTGTTTGTGTGTCGCACGGAATTCCGTGACGTAAATTCACTATTTATAGAGCGTACCAGCGAGTCTATACGAAAATGGATGTTATATATTTGTGTTACTGGAGATACTTCAATACCTGTACGGGGTTGTTCGTTGTTGCTCTAATAGTCCTTGTCTCGATTGGTCCGTTCTCGGTGACTTGAGTACACAGTTTTAATGTCTTGACAAAAGCGGATATTTTCATGGAGATGCGGTTAGTCAAGTATGAAAAAATACATTTACTATAGTTGCCAGGTGACTCGGTGTCGTTAGAGCGGACTGGTTCAATTCCCGTTAGTCTCAAGAATACAGAAACACATACACTTTACACCACGAATTATGTACGTAATGGCCGGGCTTTCTTTTACTTTAATTATTTTCACAGTTCTAAGAATTCAGGCTCTCCAATCATATTCACGCGTTCATGGCTAATTATTGCTTGCATGAAGACATTTCTTTAACATAAAAAGAAGCTATAGCCATAATAATTAAAGAAAATAATACAGAATAATGTATCGCTTTTCATAGAAACAAACATGAAATTGTTTAAAATTATTAATGTGATGTATACATTAGACAACCAAACAAATTTAGTAATAAAGAATTACTCTCAACTTAAAATATATAACATTTATGGAAGATGACGATGGCAAGTGACAACAATAATCGTAGGCTATAAATGAATATTACACCATTAAAGTATCAAATATGTCGAAATGGAAGGTACCAATGAGACGGTAAGGAGTGTAAAATTTCTTGGGAATACAATAAATAATCAATGTTTTAACTAGCATAATGCCTCATCGGCGTCTTCGCGTAAACGTAGGAAGGAATATGCTGTGGAGAAAAGAGTGCTTCCTTTCTTGACATCTTGTACATCCACACATATTTCTTGACATCTTTTACATCCAGACACATTTCTTGACATCTTCTACATCCACACATATTTCTTGACATCTTCTACATCCACACATATTTCTTGACATCTTTTACATCCACACATATTTCTTGACATCTTTTACATCCAGACACATTTCTTGACATCTTCTACATCCACACATATTTCTTGACATCTTCTACATCCACACATATTTCTTGACATCTTTTACATCCACACATATTTCTTGACACCTTCTACATCCAGACATATTTCTTGACATCTTTTACATCCAGACACATTTCTTGACATCTTCTACATCCACACATATTTCGTGACATCTTCTACATCCACACATATTTCTTGACATCTTTTACATCCAGACACATTTCTTGACATCTTCTACATCCACACATATTTCTTGACATCTTCTACATCCAGACACATTTCTTGACATCTTCTACATCCACACATATTTCTTGACATCTTCTACATCCACACATATTTCTTGACATCTTTTACATCCACACATATTTCTTGACATCTTTTACATCCAGACACATTTCTTGACATCTTCTACATCCACACATATTTCTTGACATCTTCTACATCCACACATATTTCTTGACATCTTTTACATCCACACATATTTCTTGACACCTTCTACATCCAGACATATTTCTTGACATCTTCTACATCCACTCATATTTCTTGACACACTCTACGTTCACGGATATTTCTAGACACATTCTACATCCACACATATTTATTGACACACTTTACATCCACACATATTTCTCGACACCATCTACACCCACATATATTTCTTGAGACACTTTATATCCACATACATTTCTTGACACCCACTGCACCCACACATATTTCACCCTGTTGTGACATGCTGGAGAATTATTTTCCCTTGACTAATGACCTAAACGTGTTTTGCTTTGATTACAAATCTCGTAACGCTCACGAATAAATCTTATTTATTGTGTCATCGAAACAGGTTATCGTTGAAAAGGAGCAAGACGTTTCGTCGCTAAATCTTGCTCATAAACAATCTTATGTAAACCAGATGTCTGGAACGGTACTTGTAATCAGCTGCCACGTGATCCAGGTGCTACAAGCGTGCCGTATCAGTTGATATTAGCAGAATTCAATATTGATGAAAGCGTTGTCTTCAGTTAGGGTCCACAATTACGCATTGTTGTAGAGGTATATGCCCGCAAAGCTACTTGTATATTTAGGTATAAACTTTATAAATATAGCCAGTGATATGACGTATACATAAAAAAAGTCCACATTGACACTTGTAAAATTTTATAAGGGGAACGTGAAGACATATCCACAGAAAACTAACCGTCCACATTACGTTAAATAACAGATGGCAATACGCCTGTTTGATGCAGTCAAGTAGCGACATCAATTAGAACCACTAATATCATACAAATCGTTAGTTTGAATAAGCACTGGAGTCGCTTTGAAGGATTTATCACGAAAGCGCTAATGATCCTTCATATCGAGTGTTGGGCTTGAAGTGTTGTAGTGTCACGATTGCGAGCTGCTTGGAGTGTATTTCTGATAGATTATGATAGCTGATTTCTAGCACTATCCAATAAATGCAAAATGAAAAGATAGAAATTATTGTTCAAATATTATATAATTTAAAAATTTTTTTGTTGATTTGTTTTGTGTGTGTGACAGAACGCTCCAAATTCTAGTATATTCATTCATAAAGTGTAGATGACTCGATGAATAATACAACAGACATTTATAACTAGGATTGTGTTTGCTTATTTGTTTGTAAACCCCAGGAATTGTGAGCGATTAGTTCTTACTTCCTATGTGCAGTGGGGTGGTTTTTCTAAGCTTTATTTGATACCCAGAGGACTTCAGCTTTCGGCTTAATGCAATGCCTACTGAAGGAGACTTCTACTCAGACGCGGGATGTAATTCTATGCCAGAAGTAGCTACGGAGAACGTTTCGCTGAAAGAAAAAACATAGTCTTCCAAAGATATTTTTAAATTGTTGGTTCTCGTGACCTAGCTATATTTTTTTGTGTTCGCTCAGAATTTGTAGTTCTCATGTATAGAAACACTCAGTGTTGATTGTGTTATAGTTCTCGTGTATAGAAACACTCAGTGTTGATTGTGTTATAGTTTTCATGTATAGAAACACTCAGTGTTGATTGTGTTATAGTTCTCGTGTATAGAAACACTCAGTGTTGATTGTGTTATAGTTCTCGTGTATAAAAACACTCAGTGTTGATTGTGTTATAGTTTTCATGTATAGAAACACTCAGTGTTGATTGTGTTATAGTTCTCATGTATAGAAACACTCAGTGTTGATTGTGTTATAGTTCTCATGTATAGAAACACTCAGTGTTGATTGTGTTATAGTTCTCATGTATAGAAACACTCAGTGTTGATTGTGTTATAGTTCTCATGTATAGAAACACTCAGTGTTGATTGTGTTATCTAATTTTGATACAGCCTGCTCATTTCTATTAATATTTCACGAAATCAATTTGCAGGACTCAGGATTGAAGCAATTCTTCTGTTGTCCATGCTGTTTGTCGTTGGTTGTCATGTCTTTACACAGCCTTATATTTTGTGTAATATCAATAATGTCCGATACCGGTGTTCTTCCATGCCACAGTGATAGATTGTCAAGCATCTTCTCTAATTGTCTACCCCTATCTCTCTTGCTCTTCGACTTGACTGTTGTTACAATGTATTCCATCTTTCCTCTTTTTATGATGTGTCCACAAATGTGAACTGTGTTTTTCTGATGACAGTAAGCAGATCTCTTGAACATTACGCTGTGTATATGTCGATAGTGTTCTTAACAATCTTCTATAAAATTACATCTCTGCTACCTCTATATACTTTTCACTACTCTCCTGAGTGTCCAAGATCGACTTCCGTACATCAGAACTGGTTCTACATATCTTCTAAGAACTCTCTCATTTCAATTGACAAAGATGTATTAAATAAAAGATTAAAAGATGTTGGTGTTAATCCTGTGAGAATCAATTAAAATGTATACAATAGTTTATTAATCCTGTAAGAATCAGTTAACATGTATAAAATAGTTTATTATTCCTGTGACAATAAATTAACAAGTATACAATAGTTTATTATTCCTGTGACAATAAATTAACACGTATAAAATAGTGTGCTACAGAATTGAATATGGTCAATATTAAAATTATTTGTAATGAGATTATCCACTACATGTGGGATTATTTAAACTTATCTAGAACATGCGTGACTTCAAAACTCGTCGACGTAAGGATCAAGATGATTCTGTATATCCATTGGTCATAATTACAGTTAGGGTCTTCCAATTAGGAAAACTGTACCTCGTATGTGATCTTTACACCGATTAAGAAATAGTGGAGATCGCGGTTGCGGTAATCCAGTCACTATGACCACCGGTAGGTATCTTAAAATTAAAAGTCAAAATTGGTTCGTCTCTATGTTTACATATTCCGAGGCTGACGACTGCGTTGAGGTTTGCGGAAGAAAGGATATCGGACATTGCGTCTTTAGCTCTGAGATAGCCACCTCTTGTGTTACAGTGGTTTTTACTAGCGGGTTAGATTCAGTGTTATTTCTCCTTTGGCTGTGCCATGTGAAGACTGCACTATGAATGTTTCACTCATTTTCTCTTACAATCATTTTCTCTTACAATCATTTTCTCTTACAATCATTGTATCAATCTCCTCCACATAACTTTTCCCCTCTTCCAGACTGCATGTTTATTTTATGTGGTTGCATCCCCTATATTGTGACTGTCTTTTTAACCGTCAATTATAAACATCAGCTGGGGATACTTTTGCTGAGAATTTACAACTATAATCTTCTTGCAGATTAGTTTGATAATGTAGGCACACAAGAAATTGGATAATCCTATCTGAAATTGTCAAGACGAAAACATTCAGTTATCATTGATGTTGTCGGATCTGACTTCAACAATTACATCCGAGCATAAGTTTACATTCGATTACTTCATCAATTAAGGGAGCCGCGTTAGTGCAGTGGTTAGTGCACTGGCTTCGCATATGAGTGGTCCTGGGTTCATTCCCCAGTTGAGGCAGAAATGTTTTCAGATCGCAGCGGCTCCCAGGTCGACCCAGCCTTAAATGGGTACCGGATTAATCCGGGAAGTAAAGACTGCGAGGGAGAGGAGATGGCTACCGCCCTCATTTGCAGAGCCTGTGAAATGTGAGATCGCTAACATCTCACACCCCTACGGCATTAATAAATGCTATGGGTTACTTTACTACTTACTTCATCAATTAAATCCGAGCATAAGTTTACATTCGATTACTTCATCAATATGGTACATCACCACATAAGATCTAGTTTATTAAAGGTAAAATACACATCAGAGACACTAATTTTGAAACATTCATATTAAGAATAATTTGAACAAGATAGTTGAACTCTAGGGGATTCAAGAGTATAACTTGACAAGTCATTTTGAAATTGTATGCAACTTAGATACCAATATGGCCGCCGCGATACTAAAACTAGCCTATATTTTCTAAACACAATATCACATTACCAAGTTTATTGGTGGTGTTCATATTTCACATGTATGTTCATAATGGACGTTTTGATGTTATGTAGCAGATTTGTTGGATTGTATTGAACATTTTTTTTTCTTTGAATTTTTAAATTTTGAACATTTCAACCAAGCCCAAATTTATTTACTTGTAACATCTTCTTCCTACACAAAGAAAAGTACGGTTACCTGCTTTGTAAAGCAACCATTCTGCTACAGAACCTGTGTTATATAGTTACAAATATGACAAATGTCACGGTAGTAAAAAAATTATTGGTGCAGATATGATGTTTTGAATTTTCAAAACATCAATAAAGATATGGTTTGGAGAAAAAGATTTTAAAATTGAATTTTCAAAACATCAATAAAGATATGGTTTGGAGAAAAAGATTTTAAAATATTATGTTTTACATAATTTTACTTACAAAACATCAGTTAATGTCCCCCCAGTGGTCCCCATGAGATTTAAATTCATTATAATAATGTATTGGGAGAGTTTGTGATATGTCTCTTGGCAATATATTGTTCCTGAAATTTTATTTTCTTAACAGATTGGCAACTATGTTGTTATCTATAAATGGTTATTCAGGCATTTTCGTAACTGAATCAAGTAAACAAGTGTACTAGTAGCCAGAAATTTGCGTGTTTCTGTCTACTATACGTTTTACTATTCCCCATAGGGGTGCAAAGGGAACGCATTGCTCTAGGCGGGCCCAGGGTTAGCAGATAACCAAGATCCCAAATGTACCTCCACGCGGTGCACCCTGGAAACGGAAATACAGCAGCTCGTGCTGATTCTGGCCAAATCATTTGGGGATCGTGTCCGAGAATGTGGAGGTAGCAGATGGAAAGAGATTTGACTGCACAAGAGACAGACAATATCTCCGACACCACCAGCAGCACCACATATAGCGACACTGTCGACATACAGTGAAGCTAGTCAGTCCAGTCCGAACATTGGAGGGGCGGCCAATGTAAAATGCACGTAAAGGTAGATGCATGGCGAGAGACAAATATATTTCATACCGAGTACAATGAAACAATGAAAGGGCAGAACAGCGCTAGAGGGCAGCGCGAACTGCAAATAGAAAATGAAAAGTTCCTAGGAAAGGGGAACTACAAGGTCAGGTCAGCTCGAGACGAGCTTCTAGTTACCTGTGTTCCTTACAGGCAGAGACCCAGACCCATTCATTGGCGTTTGGTAAAGCAAGAAGACCTAATCCAACTCTATTGTCGAGCCTTCCTAAACCGGAAATATGCTCGCGAAGAGAAAGGGTTCCGTACTCGATGCGCTCAGGCACAAAAGGGACAACGATTTAGCCCTGGCCCAACTCTACTGTCAAGGTTTCCTACACCGGAAATACACTTGAAGAGAGAAAGGGTTCATTACCTGATGGGCTCAGGCGCTATTGGGACAAGGACGCTCAGCTCGAGAACGCCTTGCTCTCAAACGCGTGGTGTGAGACTCGAACTTGGACAAGGGGTACACGATGTCGGTGAATGCCACCTCGGCTAAGAGGGCGAAAGAGCCAGGGTCCAACTCCTCTGTTGAGTTCTTCCCCTTATGGAACCAGGCTCACGGATGAGAAACGGTTCAGTACCCAATGGGCACAGGCACAGCACGTCCAATTACACGAGGCAAGTTCATAGACAGTGGAACACCTCGTTCGAGTCAGAGGAGAGCAAAAAATCGTCTGGGCGAAGAGTATCCACTACGCCTGCCTGGAGACAGATATAGAGGCTCTCACGGGCTAAGGGTAGCCCACCCGAATTGTCAAGGCATGCCGAAATCGGATGTGCTAGGCCTACAAGGCGCATAACGGTGGCACAACGTAATCACGCTCCCGGCGGAAATCGCACGGATATCCGTGATGGTTACAATGGAGCGAACGAAAAATAAACAAACAATCTATTCCCCATGTTTAAAGGAACTAAACAGCCACTAATTTTATACATATAACTTCAGAAATAATACCTTTACGATGCAAAGATTTGAAGAAACGTTCAAACTGAAACAAGCATGGGTCAGATTGCTTTGATACACAAGCAAACTTCATTGGCCGTGATCTTCCCTAAAATTGCAGTTATTTCTTACTGCTAGAATGATTGTAATATAATTGTTTCACATTGTTGTAGACAATTATTTGATAGAGCTGATTAAGGGCCATAGCAACGAAGTATAAACAATGGTTTATAAGGAAAATTACATAATGGGTTGGTATGTAATCGTGCCAATAATTACAAAATAATGAAATATGTTTAATTTAAAGTTAGATTCGTAGTTTAAAGCATGTAGTTTATAAATATGCTCTTTATTACAATTATCAAATGTCAAAATTGTGTATCAATATTGTGTGGGTTGAAGGGTTTTCTACCTTAAGCAAACTATACGATTACAATAAAGTCCGTAGGGGGGGGGGGGGTTGGGAGTTCATACCTCCCCATCCCGTATTAAGATACAGAACATGACTGCTAGTACTTCGAGCTTAGCTAAAAGTGGGGAACCCCCCCCCCCTAAAACAATGTTATGGGGAAATGTTATTAAAAATCTTACTAAAGGCTGATAATTGCAAAGAAAAATAGGAGAGTGTTTTATTTTTATAAAACAAACCTCTTCCTTGCTGAGACGGTTCTTACGGCCCTTATTACTCGGAGGCTATAATTTGCAGAATCGTAGCCTCCATTATTTTGTATGGTAAAAAAACACTCATATAACCACACTTGATGAATGCCCTTAAAATGTATGGTAAAAAACACTGATATAACCACACTTGATGAATGCCCATAAAATTATGGTAAAAAAAACACTGATATAACCACACTTGATAAATGCCCTTAAAATGGCTGCAAATAACGTGAATATTCTGTTTTTTATTTTTAAATTTCTATCTTGATCTTTGCGTGAAGAAGTGCAAATTGGTAGGTCACTGTGTGTGCTTTCTGTCACGTTGTTTTTACATCTTTGTCTAATCTTCCATTTTCGGAAAAAAAGCTGCATAGATATTTAAATTCTTTGGCTTGTTTCACTTGGGTATAATCTATTGTTATAGCCATTGGTGTTGCATACTTGATTATTTTCATAACTTCTGTTGTTGTTTTTTTTACGTTATGTTATAGAAATATTGCATCATTGAAAAAAAACATTGCACAGATAAGAAAATCACTACAGCCACAAATATTCTAGTAAGATCACGGAAAAGTCCAGAATACTCTATGTTATCATGTATACAAATATGTTTATATATATATATATATATGGTGTTCATAACGTCGTTGTACACTGATGTCACACTGAACAGAACTAATATTAACAATTCATCTGAAGCAATGTCACAACCATCTTAAATGGATGCATATGAAATATACGAGGCAGAAACAGTGAAGTCTGTTTACCTGTATCAAATACTAAATGATAAAACTCACCATTGTAGTGTAAGATGTGTCTGTTTCTTCTTGTCCCTCATTAACTGAGCCACTGTTTTCTTGACGTTCTGTTGTTGTTTATGTTGTGACTTGTTCTCTGAGTCATGACTAACTTCGTTATTCATTTTGTTCTTCTCTGTATCTTCTTCGTCGTCAGTTGAACTCTTGTTACTTTTCAAATCAGGGTCTGTATGTAGATTCAGTAAGTACTTGTTAATTCACAGAATGGTATAATCATGTAACATGTTTTAGAGGCATGTGACACTAAGAAAAATATTGTTTCTTTGAGAATCTCAGGAATTGCGAGCGATTAGCTCTTACTTCCTATGTTCAGTGGGGCTTTTTTCTGAGCTTACTTTCCTACCCAGGAGACTTCAGCTTTCAGCTTAGTGTAATGCCTATTGAATGAGCCTTCTACTCAGAGAGGGTCTATAATTGAATAGATGACATGCTACAAAGCTTGCTCAAGAGAGTCTCAATATAACGGCATGTCATCTACTAAGGTTTTCTGTTGCATGTGCCGTTTATCTAGTTACACCCACAGACGCAACCGCATAAGTAACTAAACACACAATAACAGACATGGATTTTAAGTTGATAACTTGGGAAATGTAGCAAAACTATGACCCGAAAAACGAACATTGAAAACAGAATCAATCTTCTTCTGCGTTCACTCTCAAACTCCTGCTGATTCTCAAGATGCATTTCATGGAATGGAATGTGTCGCGTCGTTGTTTACAGTTTGGCTGCGATATTTGTGTATTTTAACCTTACCCATGACAGTATGGATTCCTTGTCACTTTGACCCTAGGAGTGATGGGACAGTCAACTCTACTCCCAAAACTTTCTCACTCGTCACTCACAGCATACATGGCACGTAATAACGTGATTATTTTTTTCTCCCATTTTTTTTCTCTATTTCTTCTTCATTGTTTATTCTCAAACTCCTATTGGATCTGTCCTGTATGAAGACAATGATCCTACCCGTAGATTTCCACCAGGATGTAGTCCAGAGAATAGAAATGCGTTGTATCGCCGTTTTATTTGCACCAGTAGCCCGAAACATCAGTCGTAGTCGTGCTACCATTTCAATATCCGATAGCTCACAAACGATGGTAATTGTAATCAACAAGCGTTAAAACATCTAATTAAAATATGATAATAAACAAGTACCCAAACCTTACAAGAACAAAGAAATCGTACACAGAGAGAATTAAAACATTAATGTAAACAATATATGGAAGTGTAGCACAGGATATATAAGAAATCAATGAATATGTCATATATTGAAACGTCGAGATAGTCGAAAATATGTAAAAGTGTGATCAATATTTCTAAATAAATATATTAACAAAGAGAAATATACTTTTCGACTAAAAATCTTCATAAGGACCAAAGACCACAGACAGACAACATACTTTACAACCAAAAAAACATGTATTGTGTGACGATGTTAGGAGGAAAGGGATAAAAGAACTCCAGCAAGACAAAGGACATTCACATAACAGGAAGGAAGGATGAACATAGCAACAGTTGAGTGGGAAATGCATGAGATGGTTTTCAGCGCTGGACGGTGCATCCTATTCGGAGCTAAGGGAATCATATATGAAAGTGTTTTGTTATTTTAGGGGACTGAGTAACACAGTGGTTAGCGCACTGGCTTAGCATATGAGTGTTTCTAGGTACATTCCCCAGCTGAAATTTTTCTAGGATGACAACGGCTCTCTGGTTGACCCTAGCTTAATTGGGTACCGGTTTTATACGGGAAGTAAAGACTGCACGGGAGAGGAGATTTTTTTCTTTATTAATCTATGTAATCGCTTTAATATATTTTCCTACATTCATAAACAAAATATTTTCGGTTTGTGTTTTCTCTCTTGACACGACCACTGCTACAGTCGACTCACCTGTAAATTATTACCTCACGCACTGGTTAGGGGAGATCATAAAAAAACAATAAGGAAAGGAATTGCCCATCCCACCAAATAGTTGATGCTGCTTAGTAGAGTTATTTTCATCTCCGACAGCAGGTTGCTATGGGATCTACTTTTACCTTCATCAGAAATTGTATGCATTTATATATATATATATATATAAAGTATGTTGTTTTTCTGTTTTATTTCGTCCAGCTGAAAATGTATTAGTCGAAACGTCGTCGATGGCCGAGTCTTGTTGCTAGCGGTAATACATATTGTCAACTATCACGTTATTTTCTCTGTGTTACACCAATTCTCGTATTTCCTAGTATTTCTGACACTGGTGTTTTCTCTGTGCTACACCAATTCTCGTATTTCCTAGTATTTCTGACACTGGTGTTTTCTCTGTGCTACACCAATTTTCGTATTTCCTGGTATTTCTGACACTGGTGTTTTCTCTGTGCTACACCAATTCTCGTATTTCCTAGTATTTCTGACACTGGTGTTTTCTCTGTGCTACACCAATTCTCGTATTTCCTAGTATTTCTGACACTGGTGTTTTCTCTCTTAAACATTAAATAAACGATATTTTGTGGTTCCAGGCAACATGACGAATGAATATAAGCCAGCACAGCACAAATAACGTTGATATGAATGTTCTAGCCAACATGAAGATATTTTTTTTCAAATTTCGTATATTTGGGAAGCACGATAACAGTCGAAGGGGATACCAACTCAGAAATCAAAACTCGAATCGCTCTTGAGCCAATCGCCTTTAACAAACTCTCAAACATCTGGAGATCGAAGATCGCAAGTAAACACATCTATTCAACTACACGACTATTCGATGCAAGTGTGATTCCATCATTGACATATGGATGTGAAAGTTGGAAATCTACCGCAATAATGGATAAGAAGTTAGTTGCCTTCGAGAATAGATGCCTCAGAAAAATCACAAATACTAATTGGAAAGATTCAAATCAAACAACATACTAAGAGAGGAGACAAAACAAGAATATGTGACGAACATCATCAGAAAACGCCACTGGACATACATCGGCCACATGCATAGAATTAACGAAGACATAATTCCACGACAAGCCTTCATGTGGACACAAGACGGGAAACGAAAACAGGGAAGACAAAAAACAACGGTCAGAAGAACATTTATGAATGAATTCAAATCAACAGGCATAAATGCACAAGACCTGCAATCCCTAGCAACTGACCGACAGGCATGGAGAACTATGACATCCGCCATGTGTGTCAAAAGTGACAAAAAAGTAACTGACTGACAAACAACATGAAGAGTGAATATAAGCCGGGACAGCACAAATAACGGTGATATGAATGTTCTAGCCAACATGAAGAGTGAATATAAGCCGGGACAGCACAAATAACGGTGATATGAATGTTCTAGCCAACATGAAGAGTGAATATAAGCCGGGACAGCACAAATAACGGTGATATGAATGTTCGCAATTGCTGCTAATCTTCTTAATTTTAGTTACAGCAGAATTTTAAGACATATCGATGAGAATGGACAATTACACTGTGCGGCGAAATGAGACTCGCAGGAAGAAATACCGTATAATTTTCTTTGATTATGACATTATTTAATATAATATTGACAATACGTTGGATTGCAGTAATACTATGATACACTGCAAGAGATGTAGGAACAAAGGGTAATACAGTTTTACAAAACACAAAAGGATACAAAAAATGGACGAATCGACCACATTTATGTTTTCAATTTTTCTGGTAATGTTAACTTATTATGACCCACTATTTACTAACATACATTTTTAACATAATAAATTTATAGCATAACTGGGCACTCAATGCAGGCACAGAAAAAAGGATTCATGCTTTTGAAAACCCGAAAACACTTACTGCAGGCGTTTATTAAGATTTAGTTATACAAGATAAATATATTTAGCCGGCAACAAATAAGCAAACTTGCTGGTTATCAAGAACTTCTTTTGACAGTAGTGAAATGGTGTAAACTTGTTTCTTTTGGACATCTAACGAGACAGTACTTGCTTTCTACGTTTATTTTGCAAGGAAAAGTCAAGGGTGGAGGGAGAGGAGGACAGAGAAAAACCTTGAATGGATCACTGAATGGGCTGGACGTGATTTCCAACACTTCTGGGAATCGCTGAGGGTAGAGTTGTTCGAAGGGCATTTGTGCTGATGTATTCAGTGTGACAGAACTGCGACCCTCACGGATTATAGGTCTTATCATAACTGTTATTATTATTATTATTATTATTATTATTATTATTATTTTAGCATACATCTATTATGTCGACAGTTTCTTAATATAAATGTATTAGGTCCTCTGAATCATATCAGAAATTCATAGAGTCGAATATTTCATAAAAAATACATAGAGTCGAATATTTCATAACTAATTCCTAGAGTCGAATATTTCATAAATAAATTTATTATTTCAACAATTTAAAAATTAAATACACAGAAACAGGCCTGTAGATATGATTTTCACCAACTTCCCCTGCACGTCCTTCTCTTGAATGACTTAAACGAAGAGATATTGCAACAAAGTAGACTTTCACAAATACCTTGTAGATTGTTCATCATTAGACCTACCAATACCTTGTAGATTGTTCATCATTAGACCTACCAATACCTTGTAGATTGTTCATCATTAGACCTACCAATACCTTGTAGATGATTGTTCATCATTAGGCTTACCAATATCTTTATGATTGTTCATCATTAGGCTTACCAATATCTTTATGATTGTTCATCATTAGGCTTACCAATATCTTTATGATTGTTCATCACTGTTGTTCTCCATAAACCTACTGTTATAGAATCCCTCCTCCAGTCTCATCCACAAACACCTCATCTTCGAAAACTTCCCTCTGGTTGCCTATAGGCTTCGGAAAAATTTTACCTACAACTTGATCTATAGTCACCTCGTGGCTAACGTTTCAGACCATTTTGAGAATCCGTCGTTGCTACATATATGTAGTGTAGATTCACTCCGTTGTAATTCCTAACGCCAGATTCACTATCCACGATATCTTCAGTTGGTTTTACCACATTATGAACTCTAGAATGCATCACGACAAGTTGCCCATACAGGCATATAACCAAATGAGATCAGGGTACAAAGCCAGAGGAAGACCAAGGAAAAGATGGCTGGAAAACGTCATGGGCAATCCTGAACAAACACGGTCATTGCAAAGCCGAGGCCACACATCTGATTTTAGAAAGCAACCTTCCTCTTATTTGTAAATGGTGTGACAGAAAATATTTATGTGAAATTGGCAAAAGACTAATTGCGCGTTTCTGCCAACATCTTCATGAAATTAAGCACATTCTACCTACTCCTGTCGCGATACATTTCAATGACCATGACAATAATGATACTTGTGTTATTAACAGACAGTTTCTATTGAATTAGTTTATATTCGATACTTTCATTTACAATTTTTACTGTTGGCTAAACTCTGTAGGTTGATGAAACATGATACTGACGTTATAATTCTACAACTGTGAAATGTTAAAACAGAACCTGAGCTTGATTACCTGCTGAATTTGCATCCACAGACACATTTTTTTTAAATGAAAAAATAGAGTAATTACACGACTAAAAGCATACAATATACATACAAATTCCATATTGCGATTGCAGAAAAAGGCTTTGTCTAGAACAAAACACAAATAAAATGTTTCTTAAGCTTAACACAAAATTTCTCATGGCAATTGATGAAATGTCAAATACCGATAAAAGATAAACGGTTATACAAGAAATAAACGATAGTTGCATAAATATTCATCTTTCCTCGAAATTCGACATTTCATTCGTCTCCATTAGACGTTCTGTTGTGCTCATATTTTTCTGAGAGTTGCATCTTGTGTTCTTTGTTGTAAAATATATTTTGGACAGGTGTATCTTTTTTTCTGTGCTGTGGTAACATAAAGTATTTTCGTCTTTGGGACATAAAGACATTTGACCGAAATTTCGATTTTATGTTGTTGTTTTTTTCTGTGTGATTTTAGTGATTAGACACAACAGAATTACTTACCCATTGTAAGTATTATCTCCGCCTGGTTAGATCTCAGATTAGATTGAATGTGATCTTCTTCCCGTCTTTGGTGTTTTATTAAATTATCCATTACAGGAGTCATGCTTGGTATTTCCACGATGTATGTTCATGTATGTTCATTGTTTATCCAAACATCTTTCAATGATTGAATACAATTAAACTTATCAATACAACTTAGTCACAATTTGATATATCCTTAACGTTCGTGAAGTAATAGTTCTTTAACATGGTGAATCAAATACTGTAGTTCGTGAAGTAATAGTTCTTTAACATGGTGAATCAAATACTGTAGTTCTTGAAGTAATAGTTCTTTAACATGGTGAATCAAATACTGTAGTTCGTGAAGTAATAGTTCTTTAACATGGTGAATCAAATACTGTAGTTCTTGAAGTAATAGTTCTTTAACATGGTGAATCAAATACTGTAGTTCGTGAAGTAATAGTTCTTTAACATGGTGAATCAAATACTGGGTTAGAAAACTACTTGCAGCTTTACTGTTGAATAGAAAAAAACCTCAAAGTAAACATTAATAGTTTAGAATGAACCAAATAGTAAAGGAATTTCCTTTACCTGCCGTCTGTGATGAAGATAACTCTGCATGTACTAAGCGGCAGCAGCAGCTAATTGGCTGTGTGGCCAGTTCTCTTCCTTGCTGTCTTTACGTCTCCTATCTCATGCGTCAGGTACCCATTTATAGCTGGGTCGAATGGACTAGCGGTCGTTTCAGCGAGAAATCACTACCAGGATTAATTATTTTTTTGCCCGGACGTGGTTTCGAACCTGGCACGCTTTAAATTGATAATAGTAAGCAATTTAACTACCAACTAGATTATCGTGCTCTTCTTGAACTAGACGAGTGTAATACCTGACGGTTTGGAGAACTAATTGAACGTATATTGTTCTCTTTTCTGTTTAAAGATACTATACTCGTTCCCGCTTATGCTGAAAGATACTACGATCATTACCACTTATGCTGAAAGATACTACGATCATTACCGCTTATGCTGAAAGATACTACGATCATTACCGCTTATGCTGAAAGATACTACGATCATTACCGCTTATGTTGAAAGATACTACGATCATTACCGCTTATGCTGAAAGATACTACGATCATTACCGCTTATGCTGAAAGATACTACGATCATTACCGCTTATGCTGAAAGATACTACGATCATTACCGCTTATGCTGAAAGATACTACGATCATTACCGCTTATGTTGAAAGATACTACGATCATTACCGCTTATGCTGAAAGATACTACGATCATTACCGCTTATGCTGAAAGATACTACGATCATTACCGCTTATGCTGAAAGATACTACGATCATTACCGCTTATGCTGAAAGATACTACGATCATTACCGCTTATGCTGAAAGATACTACGATCATTACCGCTTATGCTGAAAGATACTACGATCATTACCGCTTATGCTGAAAGATACTACGATCATTACCGCTTATGCTGAAAGATACTACGATCATTACCGCTTATGCTGAAAGATACTACGATCATTACCGCTTATGCTGAAAGATACTACGATCATTACCGCTTATGCTGAAAGATACTACGATCATTACCGCTTATGCTGAAAGATACTACGATCATTACCGCTTATGCTGAAAGATACTACGATCATTACCGCTTATGCTGAAAGATACTACGATCATTACCGCTTATGCTGAAAGATACTACGATCATTACCGCTTATGCTGAAAGATACTATACTCGTTACAACATATGTTAATGTAAGCTGATTTTCTACCGCAGACTTTAATCCAATGTGGAAATATCACAGCTTTTAAATATGATAAGTTATAGATATTGTGGTTCAGGTAATCCTGACGCCACGACCTCAAGTATAAAAGATTTTGCACACAAAGGGTATCGACGTAGTAATTAATTATTGGGGTCTCTGTTACCTCTAATATTTTATGATAGTATGCCCTGATATAACCTAATTGGACTTTGGTGTCCGCTGGTTGAAAGGGGTACGCCTCTCCGAAAGAGAGGCGGGTATCGACATTGGTTACAATTCAAATAGAAAGTAAGAGGATAAATTAAAAATCCTTGAGACTAACGGGAATTGAAACAGGCCCGTTCTAACGTAACCTAATCGCCTTGCAACAATGTGTGTTAGTTGTGTAGTCTTGTGATATGGCGATGATGCCACTATCATCATTGGAGTTAGAGCACAGGTGGGAAACATTTATTATAGGATGTTTAGGATAATACACTTCATTCATCAATCCTCACTGAAAAACATGGAGAAACAACGGAGATTGATATCTTCTTTTGTTATGGTGTTATTGAAATCAATAATTACTAAGAAGCACAGAAGTAGCACTATTATTTAAAGTAGCATTACTATTGACATCATTACTACTATTGAAATCATTATTACTATTGAAATCATTACTACTATTGAAGTCATCATTACTATTGAAATCATTACTACTATTGAAATCATCATTACTATTGAAATCATTACTACTATTGAAATCATCATTACTATTGAAATCATTACTACTATTGAAATCATCATTACTATTGAAATCATTACTACTATCGAAATCATCATTACTAGTGAAATCAGCATTACTGTTGAAATCAGAATTTCTATTGAAATCAGCATTACTATTGAAAGTAGTATTGTTATTGAAAGCGGTATTACTATTGAAAGTAGCATTACTACTAAAATCAGCATTACTATTGAAAGAAGCATTACTATTGAAATTATCATTTATATTGAAAGCAGCATTGATAGGATGTACTGACGCAGCCCTAGCAATCATATTGAAATTTAACAGATCATTTTAACATCGACAGCCTTGAGTTGAATTCATCCTGAAGCACACTGTGAGCACTGAATTGAGTTCATCCTGAAGCACATTGAGAGCCCTGAATTGAGTTCATCCTGAAGCACATTGAGAGCCCTGAATTGAGTTCATCCTGAAGCACATTGAGAGCCCTGAATTGAGTTCATCCTAAAGCACATTGAGAGCCCTGCTGAATTGAGTTCATCCTAAAGCACATTGAGAGCCCTGAATTGAGTTCATCCTGAAGCACATTGAGAGCCCTGAATTGAGTTCATCCTAAAGCACATTGAGAGCCCTGCTGAATTGAGTTCATCCTAAAGCACATTGAGAGCCCTGAATTGAGTTCATCCTGAAGCGAAATATTAATTCAAATCAATACTTCCACATCCCCTGACGAAGATACTTATCTTTATGTACTTACTTCATCAAAAACGAACAACCCTATGAGAAGCCCCGTATGCACATATCGAGAGAAAATTACCATCAACAGTTCAAACATGAATACTCGTAGGCTGAAAATTGAATGCACGGTCAAAACAAAATGTGTGCCTATGAATAATACATTTTAAATTTACTACACTTTAAACACACATACACAATTACATCATGGTCGCTCGTATTTGTTCTTCTGATGTAAGATAGTCATTAGAACACAATGTAAGAGAGACTAGAACACAATGTAAAATAGAGGTTTGGGCACAATGTAAAATAGAGGTTTGGACACAATGTAAAATAGAGGTTTGGGCACAATGTAAAATAGAGGTTTGTGCACAATGTAAAATAGAGGTTTGGGCACAATGTAAAATAGAGGTTTGGGCACAATGTAAAATAGAGGTTTGGGCACAATGTAAAATAGAGGTTTGGGCACAATGTAAAATAGAGGTTTGGACACAATGTAAGATAGAGGTTTGGCCACAATGTAAGATAGAGGTTTGGGCACAATGTAAACTAGAGGTTTGGACACAATGTAAGATAGAGGTTTGGACACAATGTAAGATAGAGGTTTGGAGACAATGCAAGATAGAGGTTTCGACACAATGCAAGATATAGGTTTGGACACACTCAAGATAGAGGTTTGGACACAATCAAGATAGAGATTTGGACACAATCAAGATAGAGGTTTGGACACAATGTAAGATAGAGGTTTGGACACAATGTAAGATAGAGGTTTGGACACAATGTAAGATAGAGGTTGAAACCTAATCGAAGATACATTATTGATTAGGAACAGGCGTGACAGCACTGGGGGTATTTCCATGTATGATCTGCTTGTCGTTCAGTCAGCCATCTAAAAGTTTATAAGCTCAGTGTCCCAGTCAGTTGCTGATTACGCGTTCTTTTGATCTTTCCGGAGAGGGAGCACTTTCTCCCAACGCCACTGGTCACTCCCATTTCTACCATTCTCTGAATATGTACATTTTCTCGTTCGATTTCCTCCTCGTCTTCTCGTAAGGTATCCATGACTGCTCTAATCAATGCAATGCCTGTCTCTTCTTATCTCTGTGCCATTCACCAAAGCTTTAGCAGCCAACACATCTGTTCTTTCGTTTCCACTGACCCCAGGATGACCTGGACAGTCGTGTCATGTGATTCTCTCCACGTTGTTGAGAAGAGTAACCCAATCAGTTTTGATCATACACTTTTCTATCTTGCGCAGCATACTTTAAGAGTCCGATAGAATAACTGAGTCTGTTGGTGGTAGCGTCGCCAGCCAAGTGAGAGCTGCTGCTGTCATCGTCTCCATTTAAATTCGCTTACTCGATGTTGCAGTGGGGTAGGCAGCTTACTTCTCAGCTAATTTCTTGCCATTTTGGTAGGCAACATAACAGCAACCACACCTGTTTGTTTCTTGTGTTAGTCAGCTGTGTAAATTAACGTATTGTGTGTCTTCGAGTGCTGGAGTATGACTTCCTGGATCATTCCCTCTGTTCTGTTAGCAGCCCAGTCGTGGCAATCTCTTCCCATGTTTATCACAACTGTTGTAAATAACTTTCTCTCTTTGCCAAATATCACCCATTTTTCCCACTTTCTCCAACTACTCTCACACTCTGAGTAGAATATTTTCTGTTTCTGCTATCCACGACCATCCTCTCTTGATACGCCCTCATTTTGTGTTGTTCAGAAATCAGTATAAGAGGTAATGATCATTATTGGCGTCTTTGACGTATTCTTTCACCTGAGCTATTTTATGTCTTGCTTTGATGCTAGATAGGTTTAGAATACATCTCATGGCCGCGTTACGTGTATCTCTTTTGCATCCGACGACAGCTGTCATGGCTGTTTTTTTTAAGTATTTCATTACAGAACAATGTTACATCATCATTGGATGCTTTGGACTGGACAATCAAAAAGTGTAGTGGCCAGACAATTTAATGTGGTTAGAAGCAACACTAGTTGCCATTGGAGGTGAGTTCAACAAAAGGGCTCAGTGGAAGATCCAGAGTCACAACTCCTGCCGAAAACCGCTACATAAAACTGCGTTACCTCAGAAATCGATTTGCAATACTGCGTCCTCTACAGTTCAATCAATGTCAGCAACTTGTCTAATTTCAAATCAAACGTTCAGGAACATGCTGCACGACCCTAGGCTAGAAGACTCTGCAGAGGTTAAATTCACGAGGAACGATATCGCCAGAACAGATTGCAGTGGGCGAACCAGCATCGCCAATGGACTGTTGGGAATGACTAGAGACGGATGTGGTTTAGTATATGCCTTAGATTTTCTTTTCTAATGTTGAAACATTAACCTCATAAAATAAAATGTTGGTACCCGTTTGGGATAATATTGCGCTTACTTTTTCTTAGCAGTAACAAGTTATAACACACGTGCTGTAATAGTGTCATGTCATGTGTTATTTATAACATAGCCTACATGTCCAGACATTCGCTGTTCTAGAAACCGATATTAATATATATAAATCAGCGTTCACGAAGGCTTGCTTTTAAGCACATAATTAGGAAGGAAGGTATTTTCGGCCACGAGACACATGGCATGGACATAGTGTTGTTGGAGGGGGGTTTAAAATGCAATAGAGGCAGAGTAACGCGGCCATGAAATTTATTATAAATAAACAATTAGAAGACAAAATTGATCCCTTTGAGATGTGGGTATATAGAAGAATAGGGAGAACATCATGGAAAGAGAAGAAAACAAATAAAGAGGTGCTAAAGACACTTAATATGAAGAAAGAACTACTAAGAGAAATAAAGATCAGGCAAATAAAATACTTTGGACACATTAAAAGACATGACACTATATTGAAGACCTTACTTGAGGGTAAAGTCAAAGGGAAGCGAGCAAGAGGTAGGCAGAGATACAAGTGGGAGAGTAACATCACACGATGGACAGGTTACAGTCTAGCAGAGTGCACCACCAAGACAAGAGACAGGAGATGTTGGAGATACGTTGCAGCCAACCTTCGTTGCAAAGACAGCACTTAATGATGATGAGAGGCAGAGGTCGATCAAGACGTAGTTGGACCAGAGATAATCAGGAATGAATGCACTTGTCGCTAGAGGAAGCAGGACAACTTGTCAGATACCGTGGGGATTTCAGGAGATTCATAAGAAAGACTATTTATACGGTGTATCTCTTGTTTGCCATGCGGTGTCAGTGGTAGAAGTTCTCTGGAGATGACCTTTCTGTGTGTTGTTTGTAAGTTCGTTCCTGTGGCTTCTTCGGTTTCTGTGATCCATCTTTTACACGATCTGCCTCTAGTTTTATAGTCGTTATGCCTATGTGTCATGGGCATATGTGGCATGCTGTCTGCTGGTAGTCTCGAAGCATGTGAAAACCACTTCATCTGTTGTCTTTTGATGTGTTCCAGTACTGGTATAGTTTTAGTTATCTGTCTGATGTTATGGTTTCTAATTCTATCTCTTAACGACATTCTGAGTATTCTTCGTAGACATGTCATTTCTGCTGTCACTATTTTCCTTTTGTCTATTGCTGTCATTGTCCAGGTTTGGCACTGGTAGCGCAGCGATGGGATAATAATATAAGGAAGACTACGTTCTGGAAATAATATGTCAAATTAGAGAGATGTATGTAAGTTGTTACTCGCTCGTGTGTTCTAGGAACCGATGTTACAGCACGTGTGTCATAAGTATTTACTGGCTCGTGTGTTCTAGAACGATGTTACAGCACGTGTTTAATAAGTAGTTACTCGCTCGTGTGTTCTAGGAATCGATGTTACAGCACGTGTGTAATAAGTAGTTAATCGCTAGTCTCTTTCTGGGTATTGAATAGGGAGCAAAGATATCGAAATTTCTACCTTCAAAACATGTCGTATGCGGCGACTATTAACGTTTTGTGTAGAATCTGATGTCTCACTCCACAAAGTTTCACAGTGGCCCAGAAGGCATGCTGAAGTTTTATGTGCTATTCCGAAAAGCGCAGTTATTGCAGCTACGCCGTACCTATGAAACAACGCATTCCGTTCTCAGTAATACATCCTGATAATCTCTATATGAATTTGAGAATGGACGCAGAAGAAGAGTAGTTACTTTTAATTTTATTAAAATACAAAACAAATATTTATTTAATTGAACTGAAGTGAATCATTGTTTTTAACATTAGTGAAACAATTAGTGAAACAAATATTGTAACAAATATTGGCACAATCAGTGAAACTATTGATGAAACAAATAGTGTAAAAAATAGTGTAACAAATAGTGTAAAAAATAATGTAACAAATAGTGTAAAAAATAATGTAACAAATAGCGAAATAAATTGTGAATTAAAAGTGAAACAAATAGTGAAAAACAAATAGTGAAATAAATTGTGAAACAAATAGTGAAACAAATAGTGAAAAACAAATAGTGAAATAAATTGTGAAACAAATAGTGAAAGAAATAGTGAATAACAAATAGTGAAAAACACATAGTGAAAAACAAATAGTGAAATAAATTGTGAAATAAATAATGAAAAACAAATAGTGAAATAAATTGTGAAACAAATAGTGAAACAAATGAAACACAAAATGACAGAACAAATAGTGAAACAACTGGTGGAACAAATATTGTAATAAGTAGTGGAAAACATTAAATCGATAGAGTATCCTATTCAGGACGTAGCCATCAACCCAGTATTTTTTGGCTGTAGTGATTATTTGGCATTACAGCTAAAATCACCACAGCGGAAAACATAGGGAAAAACATAATTTCTTTTTCGTCCTATCTTTACCCACGATCCTCCATTCTTCTTTATCTCGCATTTAAGTATCAAGTTTGATTTAGGGAGAGAGAGTGGGGGGGGGGAGTGTGGGAGAGGAGACAAAACTAACAATTCACACTGTGTTTAATATTTATGTAAACTTTAGTTATATTTTAAATCACTGAATGTCCTGCATCGCGCAAACCAATTCTTTTTTTTAAAAGTCAACCAATGTCTTGATTTATTTCAACTGTTCCCTTCCAATACATAACATAACTTATTTTTTTAAAGTATTGCACAAAAAAAACACAAGTTTTCACTGTTAGATATAACAAGGCACAAACATACAATCTAGAGAGTCAATCCATTTCTGTTTTAGTCAATCCTTCCTCACGTGTGTCGCCAAGCTCGGCCACACTTTCCCTTCTCCTTCAACGACATTCCCAGCCGACGTCGAGGTCTCCAAGTCTGTGAAAGCCAGAAAACGGTCCCTACACAAATTCATGAACCACCATGTTACCTCTCAACCTTTCTCAGATAAGAGAAACAACTTCAAAGCAATCGATACGTTTATAAACATTATGGGAATTTTTTCCCAACGGTATCTGATTCTGCATTGAATGCTCTTCTGGTCTGATGTCCTATTTAGATTTGTATGTTTGATTGTTTATTTTATATGGATTGGCTCAAACATCCGACTGAACAATGCACATCAGTAACATTTGGATTTTCTAAAACATCCGACTTGACAAAACACATATCAGCAACATATGGCTTCTCTCCAACACCCGACTTAACAATACACATCAGTAACATATGGCTTCTCTCTAACATCCGACTTGACAATACACATCAGTAACATATGGATACTTTCAAATATACGACTTAACAATACACATATCAGTAACATATGGCTTCTCTCTAACACCCGACTTAACAATACACATCAGTAACATATGGCTTCTCTCTAACACCCGACTGACAATACACATCAGTAACATATGGATACTTTCACATATACGACTTAACAATACACATCAGTAACATATGGATACTTTCAAATATCCGACTTGACAATACACATCAGTAGCATATGGATACTTTCAAATATACGACTTAACAATACACATCAGTTACATATGGATACTTTCAAATATACGACTTAACAATACACATCAGTAACATATGGCTTCTCTCCAACACCCGACTTGACAATACACATCAGTAACATATGGATACTTTCAAATATACGACTTAACAATACACATCAGTAACATTTGGATCTCCTCAAATCTCCGACTTGACAATACACATCAGTAACATTTGGATCTCCTCAAATCTCCGACTAGACAATACACATCAGTAACATAAAGATAACACTTTTAGCAGAAACAAAGGAACATATTTAACAGAAATGTCAGATACATCATTGATATTTGTGATCACAAGTGGTAACTATTTGTAACATCAACTTTACGTAAGTGGTAATGACTATTTGTAACATAAAGTTTATGAAACTCAATTAGATGTATGTTCTTGTCTATGACGTCGTAAATTGCTAAAAACCTGTATGGTGACCATGAAAATATTTTGACAGTCTGGGCATAAGATTATTTATTTATTTGTTGCTTGATCTTCAATTGATTTTCTAATCAGTCTTTGCTGTTAGCTGCTGATTTTCTCATTTTTTTCTCACAGTTTACATTTTGTTTATTGCATAACACCGTGTAACTCGTTCTTGCAGTATCTTTCAAATATACCACGATTTATATCAAAGGTATTCAGTCAGATCTTTAACGAGTCTCTGTAATTCTTCTTTTGATCTCATTGAAAGCGCTAACCACTATACATACCACTATACATACCACTATACATACCACTATACATACCACTATACATGGCACCACACACATGATGTCTTTTAAATCCTCTCTTACCATAGAATTTGAAGACATTTTTCACATCTGCAATCCTCAGCTGTAATTGGTGTTCTTTATATATATATATATATATATAACAAAATATATGACATAATATATATAACATGACGTGACATAATAATGACAGAACGTGACATAACAATAACATAACGTGACAGGACAATCAAATAACGTGGCGGAACAATGAGGTATGTCATTGTCACCTTGGACATCATATTGTTTACTGTCTGAGCACCAGTACCTATGTGTAAAGTATTTTGTTACTGTTTTTATTGTTTGTTCTCTGTCTGTTTTATATATTCTTGAAGAAGACCTAACAGTTGACACGTTGAACATGTTTTGTATTTT
Organism: Meghimatium bilineatum; assembly: GCA_034231615.1. NCBI lineage: Eukaryota > Metazoa > Mollusca > Gastropoda > Stylommatophora > Philomycidae > Meghimatium > Meghimatium bilineatum. The sequence continues at coordinate 2,478,539 of CM067318.1, read as the reverse complement.
GTTATTTGTCTGATTTCGGCTATGTGTCTCATAGTTGGATAATCTGTTTGGTGATTGTGAAACAACAAAAACCTGTGATTTACGTAAATTAAAAACGTGTGTTCTACGTGAGTTCTCTTTATATATATATATATATAATATATATATATATATATATATATATATATAGTATATATATATATATATATATATATATATATATATATATATATATATATATATATATATATATATATATATATATATATATATATATATTTACAGCAGTATTACCAATTAAATTTCTTTCGTTACTGCATGTTTTCCTATCAATGAGTGCAGGGAGGTTTTCTATGGGCTTTGCAAATAACAGCCGCCTTGCTATAGTACACGCCGCGACATGTACAGGAAGGATTTTGATGGTACCTCCAAAAATTAACGATAGTTACCAATTAGCGATTTTTGAATTACAAAGAAACTAGAACAAGCACTAAACCTCAATGTATATGAATTATTACGAAACAAGATTCAAATCAAATGGAGGGACATTCATGACATTTAGCTAATCATTTTATCACAGCAAATATGTATGCATATTGTATTCATATTTGCGGAAAAATTTTAAAATAAGAATATTGAAGCTCACAGCAGTAGATACGGGAGAAAGTGGATTTCCTTTCTTCTTTTTCAGCATTCATTCTAAAACTCCCGCTGGATCTCTTGTAACAGGGCCATGGACTTACTAGATTTCCAACAGGATGTCGTCCAGGGAATAGTAATGCGTTGTGTCGCAGTTTTGTTAGTGCCAATGTCCCGACATATCCGTCTTCGGCGGCGAAAGTGGGTTTAAAACTCTCCATGTACATCGAATAAATTTAAAAATAAGAACATTTCTTAAAACACTACATCCCCTTTATCCTTTTTTTACAGTAATATCATGGCTTAATCATAGCTGAAGATAGGTCCGATGGCTGCCGTCGCAGATGAAGATTACTCTTCATGTACTACGCCGCAGGAACTATTTGATGGGGATGGCCAGTTCCCTTCCTTGCTGACTTTATTTCCCCTTACTCATACGTCAGGTACCCATTTACAGCTGGGCAACTGAAGAAAGGCTCGTGTCGTGGGAGAAATCACAACCTGGATTTCTTTATGCCCGTGGTTTCCAACCTGACACGTTGTAGCCCAGTGATAGCAAGCTCCCTATCAACAAGGATACAGCGATCCTCAACATTGATTAAACATAAACTAGTTCGGAAAATAAGGTTTTGAAGCAAGCTTGTGACTCAATATGATTTTATTATTTTATTTTGGAAAACCTCCCACCATAACTGTAGCGTGCAATCAGACCCGTAAATAAAGGTGAGGTGGTTCTTCTCCCCCTCAGGAAATCAGAACAGGAATTTCAGCACTGGGAACTTAGCAACAAGGTAGAAAAACACATCCATTAGCTTAACGATTACCTGCGAACATTTAGTAAAACCCATTCATTAACTTAACCATTACCTGCGAACATTTAGTAAAGCGCCTCAATTAACAATTACCTGCGAAAATTTAATAAAACGCCTCAATTAACGATATATGCGAAAATTTAGTGAATCGCCTCAATTAACGATTATCTGCGAAAGACGATAAAAACATGAAATAAATAAAGGTTAAATTGCAATGAAAATGGCGTATGACATTTTTTGCCTTTTTTCAAAAGATAACCCACACTCCCATCTTTGCTGTTGACATATCTACCTCATCGCATGGGATCATTACGTTTGAATTATTGTTATATGTTATTAATGTATATAGCGTGGACATCTGCTTCCACTACAAATAGTAATTTTATGGAACTTTTGCTATATAGAACTATATCTTCATGCCGCTAAATATCAGGTTCTGTGGCGCCGTGATTCAGAGCTGGGACTGTGTTCCTGTCGCAAGGAATTGTGAATCTGAAGCGTTAAGAAAGCAATGGCAAATTACTGAAAGTAATTATATTATCTAGAAAATCACTACAGTCAAAAATACTGCGCTGATGGGTACTGCTATTAATTTATTTATTTTGCATACATCTAAATAATTACATATTTTCGGGAATGTCAGATAAAATGAAGTATGTATTTAGCGAAATGTCAGATTTCTTGAATTATGTATTTAAAATTCCCGTTACTGTTACCATTCAACAAAATACTACAAAAATAGTACCAAAAATTAACATTATTATATTTTGGTGATACATTTTCTCCATTTATACATTTATAATCATTTATAATTTACTATATACATTTATAATTTACTATATACATTTATAATTTACTATATACATTTATAATTTACTATATACATTTCTAAATGTGATAAAATCATCCTATACCAACTCAAAATGCTGTGTTCGAACAGAAAAAGGCAATTCAGAATGGTTCCCTGTGATTACTGGTGTTAAACAAGGCTGCCCTATGTCACCATTACTATTCAATATCGCAATTGACTGGGCTATGAGAAAAAGCACATCCAACACAAATTTAGGAATCAAATGGATAAATAAAACAACATTAGAAGACCTAGATTTTGCCGATGATCTTGCACTATTGAGTGAAAACCATCAAGATGCACAAACAAAAAACGATAGATTAAAACTCATCGCAGGTCAAATAGGTCTCCAAATAAATTCATCAAAAGCAAAAATTATGAAATTCACCTAACGAAATTAATTTAAATGGACAACAACTTGTAAAGGTACACAAATTCTCCAAAGAAGCCAATTAACACTCGACAGTGATGTCATGACATAAATTACAACTCGCTTTGTACTAGCATCAATTGCCTTTAACAGACTGTCTAATATCTGGAGGTCAAAGTCAATCAGCACACGCACGAAAATGCGCTTATTTAATTGCTGCGTTATTCCGGTGCTATCATATGGATGTGAGAGCTGGAAAAGCTTTTAATCTTCAGAAAATAAATTACTCAGTTTCGAGAACAAATGTCTTTGTATGATAACTAACACCCATTGGAGTGAATTCAAATCAAATGATAAAATCAGAGAAGAGACACATCAAAATATCATCACATATGTTATCAGAAAACGCCGTTGGTCCTACATCGGGCATGTCCTACGCGCAGACATTCCCAGAATACACCACCAATCTCTTTAATGGATACCTACAGGCAAAAAAGCCAGGAGTAGACCAAAAGAAACACGCAGAAGAACAATACTTAGAGAAAGTAAAACAATATCCATACTATTCAAGAACTGCACAGAATAGCTTTGAACGGACAGAATTGGAGAGATCTGACCTCTGCCCTATGCGCTAACCTCAGCGCAAAATGAAAATGAATAAATGAATGAATGCACATTTCTAATTTACTATATACATTTATAATTTACTATATACATTTATAATTTACCATATAATTTTCGAATATACTATATTCATTTCAATAAATTTTTACCATATAACAACACATTCAAAAATACAAGGAGTGAAAGTACAAGCAAAACATATTATCAATATATTGGACACATAGTCACAAATGATGGCAGATGTGAAGCAGAAGTTAAAAGGAGAATAGGAATGGCTAAAAGTACCTTCAATGACATGAGGAAATTATTAATATCTAAACAAATTACAAACAAGTTAAAAATGAGAATTATAAATTCTACATCTATTCTATATTAATGTATGGCTCAGAAACATGGACACTAAATAAACAATTAGAAGATAGAATTGATGCCTTTGAGATGTGGGTATATCTTCTTCTTCATCGTTCATTCTAAAACTCCTGCTGGATCTCCCTTGTAGCAAGACCATTGTCCTACTATATTTCTAGCAGGATGTAGTCCAGAGAATGGAAATGCGTTGTGTCGCCGTTTTATTTGCGCCAATGGCCCGACACATCCGTGTTCGGCGGAATGTGGGTATATAGAAGAATAGGGAGAACATCATGGAAAGAGAATAAAACAAATAAAGAGGTGATAAAGACACTTAATATAATATTTACATTTGCAATTTAATAGATACATTATTAATATATTATTTACATTTTTAATTGACTACATAGATTTGATTTTACTGTATAATATATATATATATATTAATATGATATTTACATTTTTAATTTACTCTATACATTTTTGATTTAATATATAAATATTTAATTTGCGATATATATTTTAAATATACAGTTTATAATTTAAATATACCATTTACATTTTTTATTTACCTTATATATTTTAAATTTACTATATATACTTTTAATTTACTGTATGTAATTTTAATTTACTATATATATATATATATAGCCTATATATATGTTTATATATATATATATATATTAAAGCTAATTTCTATATTTTAAATTTACTATATATATTTTTTATTTACAATTTACATTGTAATTTACTATATTCATTTTTATTTACTATATATAATTTTAATTTACGATATATATTTTTTTTAAATTTAAAATATAATTTTTTTAAAATTTACTATATACATTTTAAGTTACAATACATATATTTTAATTTACCATATACATTTTAATTTACTATATATCTCTTTTTAAACAACAGAGAACTATCAAAACAAATTAAGAACCGAATTAGGAAGGATAAACAACAATACATACTGAATACGTGCAGAGACATCGATGAACACAGACAACATGGAAATAACAAAAAGATGTTCAATACTATAAGAACATTACAACAGAATAACTTCAAGCCCGCATTTCGAGTACTAAAAGATAAAAAAGGGAATACCATAACAGAGAAAAACAGATACTCTACATAGATGGAAAGAATATTGTCAAGAAATGTATAAAGGAACAACCCAGTCACCAAATGAGAGAATCGACGATTTAGAACAAGAACCAGAACCTACAATGGAAGAGGTCAGACATTCAATCAGAAATATGAAAAAAAAGGAAAAGCTCGAGGTAACGACGGAATAACATCAGAGATGATACACGCCGGTGGAGGTTTCCGTGTTCAAATAAACCAGACTTTATGCTGCAAGATATGGAACAGCGGAATATGGTCGGAAGAATGGAAAAAGTCAGTATACTTACCTTTGCCAAAGAGAGACCTTCAACTATTACCAGCTATTTAACAGTAGTACAATTTAGTTAAGCAAGCAAAGTACTACTGAAGATCATAATGAAATTAATGCAACGCAAATTAGAAACAGAAATTCTTAATGTTCACGCCGGATTTCGAGCAGGAAGAGGCACAGGAAACCACATATTCAACACGAGGAATATAATTGTGAAATGTAGAGAATACAGTTTAGATCTACACATGTGTTTCATAGATTACATCAATGGGTTTGATTGTGTTAAATATCATCAGGTATGGTCCATCTTGGGAGACACTGGCTTCCCCAAACATCTAGTACATCTTATTGAAACACTATATCACGAACAACAAGCATCAGTCAGAGTGGAGGGAGAAACATCTGAATTGTTATCTGTTCAAAGTGAAGTGAGACAATGGTGCACTCTATCGCTTTATCTTTTTAACATCTATGTAGAGAATATAATGAGAAATGTAAGAGGAAAACGAGTTTCATCAAATAAATATCGGCGGGTACAAGATTCCAGAAATAAGATATGCAGACGACACATTCCACCTTACTATACATCCTGAGGGACTGAAACAGCTTATCACAACAACAAAGAAATACAGCAAGAATTAAAATCTATATTTAAACGCACAGAAAACAGAAATTACGACAGCAGATAAAAGACAGATCAAATCAATAATTAACATGGACAATATAGAACTAGAATAAGTAAAAAAAATTATAATATCTGGGAGCAAATATAAACAGTTCCGGAGATTGTTCAGTCGAGATTAGAAGAAGCAATAGCAACACTCAAATTAACACAAATAAGAAAGCTATGGCAAAGTTATAATAAAGACACTAAAGCAGTCATTTTAATATCATGTGTTTTACCAGTGGCAACATATGGATGCGAGACTTGGACATTAAACAAGGCAATATCGAAAAGAATAAATTCATTTGCAATGAAGTGCTACAGAAAGATCCTACGAATATCACGGACAGAGAAAAAGAAGAACATTTAAGTTTTGAAATTACTGAAACTAAACGAAGGGTGGCTTTCTAAATACCATCATAAGAAGGAAGCTACAGTATTTTGGACACTTAAAGCGGCATAATTGTATCGAAAGGCTGATTCTATAGGAGAGTCGCAGGTAAGAGAAGAAGAGGAAGACTAAGAAGATGATGGGGGGAGGGGGAAGTGACAACGAAATATGTACACACAGGTCACTGTCCACTGCATGCATGCTTGCCCGGAGCAGAGATGCGTTCAGCGTATCCAGGACGGAGACAACGTTCTGGAACTAATATGTCAGTATATATATATTTAATTTACTATGTACATTTTAAATTTTTACTATATATACTTTTAATTTACTGTATATATCTATATTTTAATTTACTATACGCATTTTAAATTTATTATATATATATTTCAATTTATTATATATACTTTCAATTTACTGTATATATGTTCATTTATTATATATACTATTAATTTACTCTATATAATTTTAATTAGACCAACGACGAAGGATAATCAAATGCCACTATTAAATACATCATGTGAGAATATAACACTTGAGGACAGAAAATCAACTATAAAAAAAATTGAAAACCAATAAAGCCACTGGAGATGACGATATTACAGGAGAAATGTTAAAAGTAGCTGACGACTCTTCCCTAAACCATCTATTATCTCTATTCAACCAAATATGGCAGGATGAATCACCACCATAACAATTGAAAAGTTGAATAATTGTTAAATTACCAAAGAAAGGAGATCTGTCTGACTGCAACAATTGACGAGGTATCACACTACTATCCATCCCTGGTAAAATCTTTCTAAGTATATTAATACAAAAACTAAGAAAAACAGTGATACGGCTCTCAGATAAGATCAAGCTGGCGTTAGACTTCACAGCTCAATAATAGATTGCATCTACACGTTAAGAACAATAATAGAATAATTCACATAAAGACAATCAAAACTCATAATCAATTTTGAAGATTTCCAGAAGGCTTTCGATAGTCTTCCTAGACCATCTTTCTGGAAAATTCTTACTCTTTACGGCATTCCGACGAAATACATCAATATGATACAAGCTTTTTACTCAGATACGGCTTGTGTAAGAACAGAAAGTGGCTTTTCCAGCTGGTTCCCAGTAACAACGGGAGTAAAAGTAGGATGTGTTTTATCCCCAGTACTGGTTTGCATGCGATTGACTGGGCGATGAAGAAATGCACAGGCTATCTAGCCACAAATAGGAATCAAATGGGTAAACAACAAGACCCTGGAAGACCTCACCTTCGCAGATGATATTGATCTACTGAGATCAACACACCAAGATCTCCAAGAAAAAACAGAGACTCAATTTTTTTTGGCGCAAGAGATAGGTCTTCAAATAAACACAAATAAAACGCAAATAAAACACAAATAAAACACAAATAAATCACAAATAAAACGAAAATCATGAACTTTGCCGGCCGGACAGAATCAATTAAACTAGATGATAATATACTAGACAACGTTTCAAATTTCGTATATTTGGGAAGCAAGAAAACAGCAGACGGTGATACCAACTCAGAAATCAAGACTCAGATAAACTTCATACGCACAAAAAGAAACAATAGATAAAAAATAACAGACGCATGAGTAATACTTGACATGTGTGCAGACACTGATCATAAGACAGTAGGCCTAATAATAACAGTCAAAACAAACAGAATGAAAAATAACAAGCACAAGAAAAACACAAAGCACAAAGGGCAACTAGATATACAGAAATTGGAAGAACGAATCATGCGCGAAAAATATACCCACGAAGTTAACGAAGTATTCGAAAAGCTACCAGAAAACACCCAGCCACAAAGGCACGAAACCAAAGATAACAGCTTTTTGGACATGAGGTAGAGAAAGCAATGAAAGATTAAAAAAAACAAAAATACAAGAAATGTGTAATAAGAAAACACATGAAGGTTACTTAGCATACACGACAGCAAAGATTAACACCAAGAAAATCATCGAAGCTGCAGAAGTTAAGTCATGGGAAGAATACAGAGAAATGCTCAACAATGATAGACAAAATTAACCTAAAAAGTTCTACAAGAAAGTACAAAACATGAGAAGTAAAAAACACACCTACAAACCAACAGAAATAATCAACGTTGAACACGGCAACATACTAAAATGTTGACAAAGACAAATAAACAGATTACATCAAACGTGCCATACCTTTAACATGAAGATAAATATAGACAAGACCGAAGTAATGCAGATAGGAAGAACAGAAATAAACACCAATGTATATATATTGAAAACAACAGACTTAACCAAGTGACATAATTCACATACCTAGAAAGTAGTATAACAACAAACGACAAGAGCAGCAAAAAAATACACAATAGATGTGTAAAACATACCAAGCCCTAGGATAAATGACACCAATCTTTAGAGACAAAAACGTAGATTTAAACACCAAAATATGATTATTCAAAACGATTATTATGCCAATGCGGTACTACCAATGACAAACATGGACAACGACAGCACAAGGGAAAGGTAAACTTGTGACAGCTGAAAAGGCATGCATATACAGAATCCTAGGCATATCGCTAAGAGACAGGGTGAGGAATGAGGATATCCGACAAAAAAATGGCACCACCCAAATCTTAGAATGCATCAAGAGATAACAGATCTAAAAGTTTTCACACATCAGCAGACTACCATCAGACAGCATACCACAGAAAGCTATGTTGTACAGATAAAACGAAGGCACACCTAGAGGCCGACCACGAAAACGATGGACCACTGAAATAAAAGAGGCGACACATTCTACAATATACTCAGCACACACGAGAGCCGTCTCCAGAGAACTCTTCTACCCCTGACGCTGAAAGACACCAAAGGTTTCAGCGAATAGATAGAAATCGATATATTCACTTATCTTTGTAGTACTCTTCTATGGCTTACTGTATTTATACTGAAGTCATCAACGTAATTTCTAAAGCAACTGTTGCATTTAGCAGACTGTGCAACAATGTGTGGAAACTGAAGGGCATTAGCCTAACCTCAAAACTAAAGTCTATCGCGCAACTGTCCTGACTACCTTGTTATACGCAAGAGTTACTTTGACAGTTCATAGGAAACATCTAAGTGTTTCGAATCACATGCACACGTGCTGTATCCGCAAACTAGTCAGAATAAAGAAGCAAGGTAGCGTACTTGATACTGGAGTCTTCACTAGAGCCAACATCTACAAGCATTCATGCATCGCTAAAGTCTTCACTAGAGCCAACATCTACAAGCATTCATGCATCGCTGAAGTCTTCACTAGAGCAAACATCTACAAGCATTCATGCATCGCTGTTCTTCACTAGAACCAACATGTCCAAGCATTCATGCATGGCTGAAGATGACCCAACTAAAATGGGCCGAACATGTTTGCAAGCTTGACAAAAGAACTCCAAAACGAATGGGGAGCTCCGAAAAGGAAAACCACTGACCGGTGAACATAAGAAACGCTTCAACAACTATCTCAATGTGTGTCTGAAGAGCTTCAACATCCATGCCACATTCTGGGAATCTGTTGCTCAAATTTGCTCAATGTAACGCAGCACCACTAGGAAAGGTGCTTGCATTCCGAGAGGCATCAAATCTAGGAGGTATAGAGAAAACATGCTGCCCAAAAAGACAATAACAAAAAAAAATTCTGAACAGAAGTGTGGCACATGTGGCAGGGGATAATATTCCAGGATTAGTCTTTTCATTTCAATAATCTCCGTATTTACCACAGAGATGCAACAGCACAAGTTTGAAAAGGTTGTCATCATTGCCTTGTGATGGTCTACCACAAACACCAAAGAGACACAACAACACAAATTTGAAACGGGTTGTCAGCATCGCCTGAAATGGACACTTTATTATATTCTAGAGAAGGGTTAAACTGTCCCTCCAATAAAATCAACTTGCCCAAATATGTCAAGTTGAAACCGAATACATTGGATCGAAATAAGTAGATATTGTATTCAAGCTGTACATATATATATACGGATTTTATTCCTCAGAATTGCACCTGACACTCAATAGGACGTTGAAATTAAACGAAGAACAAAGATCAACTAGAAACAGGAAATATAAATAAAATAAAATGGGATGGTCTGAGTGTAGATTGTTAACATATTATCAAATGTAACATGTTCTAACAGACGACGATTTTCTTATGTAAATGGCAATCATGATTACAAATATTTTTTTAATAGAAAAAATAGATTAATATCGTACTTTTATAAGCAGAGAACACGATGAGATGGAACCTTTCATATGAGAAATTATCTAACAATGGCAGTAAATAAATAAAGAAGGTATTGCATCGTGAAAGAAGACATCAGACGCTGTGTGAGGATTACTTGCGGAAGAAGATATCAGAAGCTGTGTGAGGATTACTTGGGGAAGAAGATATCAGAAGCTGTGTGAGGATTACTTGGGGAAGAAGATATCAGAAGCTGTGTGAGGATTACTTGCGGAAGAAGATATCAGAAGCTGTGTGAGGATTACTTGGGGAAGAAGATATCAGAAGCTGTGTGAGGATTACTTGCGGAAGAAGATATCAGAAGCTGTGTGAGGATTACTTGGGGAAGAAGATATCAGAAGCTGTGTGAGGATTACTTGGGGAAGAAGACGTCAGACGCTGTGTGAGGATTACTTGAGGTGGAAGACGTTAGACGCTGTGTGAGGATTACTTGAGGTGGAAGACGTTAGACGCTGTGTGAGGATTACTTGAGGTGGAAGACGTTAGACGCTGTGTGTGGATTACCTATTTGTAATTTAATCATGATGATGGTGATAATGTTCCTCCTTCGCAGGCGAAGATGAGCATGGCATGAACAATTTTTTTTAAAAATGTGTTGAACAAAAGTAGAAAAAAAAATGTGTGATTTTAAAATTTGGTTTGGGTTTGTTAGGTCATAGATGTCCGATAAGTCCGATACGTGTCAGGAAAGTTCTATTGCAGTGAGTGCAGCAGTGCAGAGGGTCCCCAGTAGGAGATTTTTCAGATTTGTCCGTCCACTTTCGTCGCTTGTAAATTTCCCGTAGTGTTTGTTTTTTTTTTTCAAATTTAGTGATACCAACAGTGATCTGGGTGTGCCAAGCTAGGCGATCACGGACTAGTCTTCCAGGAGCTATGATCGATTTTGCAGTGCTGGGGAGAGTTCTTTAGATGGTCCTTAAATCGCTTTTTCTGCGCTCCGCTTGAACATTTACACAGCTCCCCATAGAATAGTCTTTTTTGAAGGTGTGTGTCTGGTATGCGGACGATGTGGCCAGTCCACCGGAGTTGGAACCTATTTAACAGGGCATGTAAGGGGTACTACACGGGGTACTGCAGTAGATGCCTCTGCACACAGAGTCCTCCAGCGATTTATATGTTCAACGATTCGGATGAGTGAGGAAAAATCCTGTCCATTCCTTGATGTTGTCTGTCCATTCCTTGATGTTGTCTGTCCATTCCTTGATGTTGTCTGTCCATGTCTTTATTTGTTCTCCTCTGCTTCTCCCCCTTTCAACGGTTCCCTATAGTATTGTTTTTGACAAGAAATCACGTCTGCCTGCATACATGTCCAAACCATGCTAGTTTTCGTAATTTCACATTTCACACATAAAACTTTTCTGCTTCTGTTTTGTTTCTCACTCTCTTCGTGATCATTCTGAGAAGTATTTTTCTTATTTGTCTCATGAGGCTGATTGTACAGGGTTCTTCACATTCGGTGGTCCTTTGTTTCTTTGGTAAGTCTATAAATATTTATGTCATCAAGATATCCAGTATGTGTTTGAATTTTATATATATATCATTCAGCAATAGAGTTAGTATTTCTACTATATATATATATATCATTCAGCAATAGAGTTAGTATTTCTACTATATATATATATCATTCAGCAATAGAGTTAGTATTTCTACTATATATATATATATCATTCAGCAATAGAGTTAGTATTTCTACTATATATATATATATATATATATCATTCAGCAATAGAGTTAGTATTTCTACTATATATATATATCATTCAGCAATAGAGTTAGTATTTCTACTATATATATATATCATTCAGCAATAGAGTTAGTATTTCTACTATATATATATATCATTCAGCAATAGAGTTAGTATTTCTACTATATATATATATATATATATATCATTCAGCAATAGAGTTAGTATTTCTACTATATATATATATCATTCAGCAATAGAGTTAGTATTTCTACTATATATATATATCATTCAGCAATAGAGTTAGTATTTCTACTATATATATATATCATTCAGCAATAGAGTTAGTATTTCTACTATATATATATATCATTCAGCAATAGAGTTAGTATTTCTACTATATATATATATCATTCAGCAATAGAGTTAGTATTTCTACTATATATATATCATTCAGCAATAGAGTTAGTATTTCTACTATATATATATATCATTCAGCAATAGAGTTAGTATTTCTACTATATATATATCATTCAGCAATAGAGTTAGTATTTCTACTCCAAAGTCACATCAAGTTACTAATTTCTTTAATGCGATGTTGTATGGTCCTGGAGGTATGCTGTATTTCATGTAACAATTCTTAGGAACATCGCTAAATGACAAATTATGAACACCAATTCTTATCGATGTCGCTAAATGACAAAATAGACAGTACTATTTACTAGTGACGGCATTAAATGACAAATTATTTGCACTATTTTTTCGCGGCATCACTAAATGACAAACTATGCGCACTATTTCTTAGCAGCCAAATGACAAATTATGAATACATTTTCTTAACAGTTTTAGCAAAATGTCAAACTATAATTCACTAAAATTGTTCATTATTCAGTAGTTATTACTAATACTATTATGTTTACATTTGATATTTGTTTTCCGTAATTGTATATTTTGTTGTTGTTTTTTCACAATAGATTATAGCTCAGTCAGTGTTAATTATTTACACAAAATTTTACGATGTTGTGGGCCAAAGTTGTGGACTTTGTGGACCAAAATTTGCGGAAATTATTTTTATTGTTAATTAAATATTATCTATGTAGATTTTGAACATTCTTTGTGGCACACTGAAATAAATATTTGAGGAGAATGAACCAAACTTTATTAACAATAATTCAGGGAGATAAATGTTTAGTCTTTTGCGTCTTGCAAATTGTCAAAAGCAATAAGAAAATTGTCATTTGGCAATACGAAAAAGCAATCCGTTGAATATTTTCTCAGAAATGTGACTTTTCAAGCGATCATATCACAACAACGAAAGATATTTGTTTGTGGCGTTCTCTTTTTTTCTTCCATATCTTTAAACATCTTATTTCTTAACAATGCTGTTCCCACACGCAGGTTCTGTCTCCAGACATCCCTAGTTTCGGCCGTGTTTACCCAGTTTTTTTGGATTCTATGTGGAAGCATTTCATTGAGGATTTGCAGATGTCTTTATACCTCAGCATCGGTCTTCCGCGGGCTCGATGGTCTTCATCCCGTCCCCCGAATAGTACTTGTTTTTGCCTGCGGCAGTTTGGCATTCTGCGAACGTGACCCAGCCAAAGCTGGTGACATAGATACGATTTTGCTAAAGAGGAAAGGACAGTACTTCATTTATTTTTTTAAAAGGCTGCTTGCTGGGTTGTTTTATGAACATTTTATGACAAACTCTTGGGTAAGGAATACTACCTGTATTTATTGTTTGTGTGTGCCGAGTGTCATGATTTATTTCCTAAGTCTAGGAAATAGAGCACTGCAAATTACCCATATTTTCAATTTCTTATTTTCTATTATGCAAATTACTTCTCGTGATGTAGAAAGGAGTTTTTTTCAGCTATACAAAACATTTGAGTGATAATTTATATTGGGAAACTTCAGACATAGGTAATTATTGCATTTTCGAAAAGGATAAAAGTATTTGGAAGGGAGCACTAGGTGTCACTGTTGTGCTATTTACTTCAAATTAATGAGTATGGCGACATTTAGATGTATACATTTAGTAGATCCACTTTCATATTATTATTTTCAAATACTCTATGGAAGAAGTTTTCATATTCTTATAAAATGTTGAATATAAATAAACTATTATAGGTTTTATAACATGCATATTTAGGTTATATCTCAACATTTTGAGAAATTCATAATTTATTTTAAAAAACAACATAAAAGCAGCTTCTTTACATATAATTAGTTGAAGATTTTGGTTACTATCGTTACAGTTTGAAGTGTTTATTTCTGAAACTTTGCTGCCATATTTTTAAATGCATAAGGCATATTGTGAAAATTTTACGGGCATAATGTTTACATAAACATCATAGCTTTAGTTTTTACATTTGTAAAAATACCTAAATTTTAAACAATTCGTATATTTTGTTAAATATTCACAATATGAATCTTCTGCGAATGGTGATAATTAGTTCTATCTATCGATACCATGTGGCCCTTGGTTTCCTTGTGGCGTCATGGGTACAAGAGTTCTCTGGAGATGGCCTTCTTGTGTGCTGTTTGTAAGCGTGTTCCTGTGACATCTTTACATGGTCCATCTTTTACATAGTTTGGCTCCAGCTTTATAGCCGTGATGTCTATGTGTCATGGCCATCTGTGGCATGCTGTCTGATAGTAGTCTGGAAGTGTATGAAAACCACGTAATCTTTTGTCTTTTATGTGTTCCAATACTGGTATTGCTTTGGTTATCTAACTTTTATCGTTTTTAATTATATCTCCCAATGACACTCCGAGTATTCTTCGTAGAAATGTCATTACTGCTGTCACTATTTTCCTTTTAACTTGTGATGTCATTGTCCAGGTTTGGCACTGGTAGCACAGTGATGGAATAATAATAGTCTTTTATATGCAACTTTAGTCTCTATGTTTACATTTGTGTGTTTAAAATACGTAAATAACCACTATACAAATATATGGGTGCGAGGCTTGGACAATAAACAGACTGGAAAGTGGGAGATTAGAGGCAACAGAGATGTGGTTCTACAGAAGAATGCTGAGAATACCATGGATTGCCAGAAAAACGAATGTAGAGGTGTTGAGGGAGTCAAATGCGAAGCGGACCTTAATCAACAATATAAGAAAAAAGCAATCTTCTTTCTTTTGGACACTTCATGAGACAGGCAGGTTTAGAGAACATAGTCACAACTGGCAAAATTGAAGGCAGCAGAGACAGAGGGCGACAACGTGAGAAAATATTAGACAGTTTGACAACCTACCCGGCACGGCAGGGAAACCACAACGACTTTGATACATAATACTGTGGACAGAGAGCTGCGGAGAGCCATTACTGCCTACGCCAGCTGGCATGGCACATGATGATGATGAAAAACACGTGTCATCTGTCCTAGGATCTAGTATGTTTTGTTGCATTTATTTTGTATCTCTGTGTAGTTGCTCCCTTCACTAGATATAATGCTTCCTAAGTAAGTGAACTCCTTAACTTGTATCATCGATGGAGATAGTGCTAAAGTGCTATTTCTTTCTTTCTTTGCTATTGCCATTATTTCGGTCTTTCCAATATTAATCTTCATTTTGAATTTTTGGCATGTTGTGTGGAATCTTTTTATATGTTCTTGCAATTGTTCTTCTGATGCCGCTATTAGTGCTTAGTCGTCTGCAAAGAATACTTCGTTTAATTTATCGTTTATGTTATCTTCTTCGTTAGTACTTGTTAGTTTACAGATGTGGTGGACATATTTTATAAAAAATGTAGAGGGGATAGAATACACCCCTAGGGAATTCCTGATTAGATTTGGAACTTTTTCGACACTCCTGTATTTGTTCTTACTTATATCTGTATATCAAAAGATGGCTGTCTTTATCTACAACATTGTCTACTTTGTCACGGATTGAGTATTTAAACCTGTTTAAAGTCACTTAATAATATTGTTCAGAGGAGGAAGGGAACGTTTGGAGACTTCACGGGAATGATGCTGGGTTAAGAGGGCATTCTTACGTGATGTAAGGTCGTGGGAGGGGGGGGGGTAGAAAATTATGGAATACTAAACGCATCAAAGTTTACAACAACTTTTGAAATAATTATGTACAGTAAAACAAGAGATGTAGCTCTGTTGTTACTAATTGAACTCTAATCTGAAATCCACACCAAAATAGGATTATTGCAACTAGTGACACACTTCTGTGTGTTTATTATTGTGGTTTGATCTATCTGAAATCCACACCAAAATAGGATTATTGCAACCAGTGACACACTTCTGTGTGTTTATTATTGTGTCTTGAATGTATATATATTAGAAATTCAATTATCTTAATCGAATCTGGGTGAAATAATTGTAGATCGAGAGCGTTAGCGGACGCGGTAGAGAGGTCCATGGGCAGTTCGCACGTACTGTTACTATGTAGTTTACTTGAAATGCATAGTTGCTTAAATATTACTGTACTTTTATCAATAAAATTCCGCTCATTTCAATGAATGATTGTAAGTATGTACATTGTTTTGCTTCATTTCTGAGCTATGTCCAATTATCCTAATTTTTTTATTATCCGAATCGGCCCGATCCCCAATTATTCGGATTTCTACTGTATATATATATAAATATATAGGGTCTAATTACAATGTAGGACACAAGTTCAGTTAACTATGCATTCTCGCCATCCAAGTGGGTCTTCCAATTACGCAAGGCAGATATGTTTGCCTAATTCTGTGCTGGCTCGCCTAAGGAATTGTCATGTCTTGCACAGAGTTGCTTTTCATCACACCTGTGTGTCACCTGTTTATCATAGCCGGGATACATTGGTGACACCTGTTCATAGACAAGGTATCATGTGACACCTGTTCATAGACGAGGTACCATGAGACACCTGTTCATAGACGAGGTACCATGAGACACCTGTTCATAGACGAGGTACCATGAGACACCTGTTCATAGACGAGGTACCATGAGACACCTGTTCATAGACGAGGTACCATGTGACAGCTGTTCATAGACAAGGTACCATTGATCGCTAGGATCATGTTTATGATTAGTTCTCATTTGACTCCACCAGAATGATGTGCATTTCTTGGTTCTTTGAATGCTGCACAACAGTGGAAAATTTCTTGGTTCTCTAAATGCTGCACCACAGTGGAAAATTTCTTTGTTTTCTGAATGTTGCAGTGGGAAATGTAATTGCACATCTGAAATGATGTTTCTATAAAAGTCTCACTATATTGATATGTCATTTACTAATAGTTTAATGTTGCATAATGCTCAGTCGATATGCCAATAGCTAGCCCATTAGACCTTCCGCATGTTAAATATTATGGCAAGCAAGTACTAAAGCGGAACTTATGTACTAGAGCCAGTTAACAATACTGTTGTATTGTTTTAGTCGCAACACAACGGAACTCTTTGAGAGTCGCAGCTCTACATTACTTTTTTATGCATCTTTCATGTAAGTGTTTTAATTGTAGCATCGTTCATGTGTTTTAATTGTAGCATCGTTCATGTGTTTTAATTGTAGCATTGTTATTGTGTTTCAATTGTAGCATTGTTATTGTGTTTAAATTGTAGCATTGTTCATGTGTTTTAATTGTAGCATCGTTCAAGTGTTTCAATTGTAGTATTGTTATTGCGTTTAAATTGTAGCATTGTTATTGTGTTTCAATTGAAGCATCGTTCATGTGTTTCAATTGTAGCATAGTTCATGTAAGGGTTAAAATTATAGCATCGTTCATGTGTTCCACTTGAGGCATCTTCCATGTTTTCTTCTTCTTCAGCGTTCGTTCTCAAACTCCCACTGGATCTCTCTTGTAGCAGGACAAGGATCATACTAGATTTGCAGCAGGATGTAGTCCAGAAAATGGAAATAGTTGTGTTGCCTTTATATTTGTGTCAATTTACCGACATATCAGTCATTGGTGGGTCCCATGCGTTTAAATTGTAGCATTTGTCATACAAGTGTTTAAATTGTAGTCATACTCACGTAGGTTTTTTAATTGTAGCCATACTCATGTAAGTGTTTAAATTGTACCGTCATGTACGTGTTTAAATAGTAGTCATACTCATGTATGTGTTTAAATTGTAGCCATACTCATATGTTTAAATTGTAGCCATATGTATGTCAGTGTTTAAATTGTAGCCATATGTATGTCAGTATTTAAATTGTAGCCATATGTATGTCAGTGTTTAAATTGTAGCCATATGTATGTCAGTGTTTAAATTGTAGCCATATGTATGTCAGTGTTTAAATTGTAGCCATATGTATGTCATTGTTTAAATTGTAGCCATATGTATGTCAGTGTTTACATTGTAGCCATACTTATGTAAATGTTTAAATTGTGAAACGTATCATATATATATTTAAATCGGTGTCATCTCTCATGCAAATATGTTTTATTTTATTGAGAAATTGTTCATGTAAGTCTTAAAATTGTGTCATCTCTCATGTATTTTTTTTTAAATAGTGACATCAATAAAATATTTTTTTATATTGCGCCACTTTCCATGTCAGTTTATTTTTTTTTTTCCAAAATGAAGCATCTCTCATTTAAGTTTTCTACATGTACCATCGTTCATTTCTTTATTTGGCATCTCACGTTCACGTTGTTTTTTATATGGCATCTTTCATCTAAGTTCTTTTTGTATGTACCATCTCTTTTTCAATGTTTTTTTTTAAATTGTTACTTTGTTTTAAATTGTGGCGTCTCTCATGTAAATTTTCTTTATTTGTTGCATCTCTGATGTAGGTTTTTAAATTATGACATGTCTCGTGTATTTGAATGTTAGCATCTCTCGTGTATTTGAATGTTAGCATCTCTCGTGTAAGTTTTAAAATTGTGGAAGTACTGGTGTATGTAAACTTTAACATCTCTCATGTACTTTTTTTCTTTGCATGATATGTTTGACATGCATCTGAGCATTTCATTTGACATACTGTGATATTTATTCTGTAATTTTGTATATAATGTTCGTATGTTAACTACTTTTTCAAGTACATATTTTCATCGGCTGTATTGATACTCGCATGTTAGGCTTACCATATTGCAGTTTGGCTATTATTCAGTCGTATTCCTACATAGATATACAGAGCACAACAGATTGTAACTACGTAGTAGGTCCACAATATAATTTTCATTGTGGTGACGCATTGTTAGAGATATATAAATTGGCATATTGTACTTATCCCCCAAGATACGGACATTTTCTTATTGTCACTTAGTATGCACACAAGGGAATAGGCTCGTGATTCTAGCTAGTGCCTGCGTTACGGCAATTGACTTAGTATGCACACAAGGGAATAGGCTCGTGATTCTAGCTAGTTAAATACCTGCGTTACGGCAAATATTTTCCAATGAATGTACTTCAGAAAGTCAAAACATGTGATGTACTTAGGGGATTGGTGGAGTCATTAGAGAGAGCTAAAATACGGGAATCACTACGAAAATTCACGAACATTTTCACAAATTGCGTCCTTGATCTCTTTTACCTTAAATCTTTCATGTTGTAACTATGTTCTTCAGAGCTTTTTTGCTCATATCGTGTCAAAAAAATGAAATATTGTCTCTTTTCAATATTATTCAATAACCAATGTATCGTATTTGATACTTTCAGAACCTCCTCGTTTATTTTTCTACTTGTCCTTGGTACTTTCAGCATTTTTATACTTGTCAATGGTACTTTCAGCATTTTCCACTTGTCCTTGGTACTTTCAGCATTTCTACTTGTCCTTGGAACTTTCAGCATTTTTCTACTATTCCTTGGTACTTTCAGCATTTTCTATTTACTCTTGGTACTGTCAACAATTTTCTACTTGTCCTTGGTTGGCCTACTCTCAGCATTTTTCTACTTGTCCTTGGTACTTTCAGCATTTTTCTACTTGTCCTTGATACTATCAGCACTTTTCTATAGAACCACATCACTGTTGTCTCTGATATTCTACTCTCTATTTATTTATTGCCCACGACTAGCATCCTTATGTTAGATTCGGCTTTATGTAGCAATAAAGACCTATCATCCTCACTTCTATTAACAAAAACATATTAGAAACTAAATTCTTTATTTTTTATGTAAACTGCCTTTGCTGGCGCTGAAGTTATCATTGTTTAACCTTTTGCATATATTATAACTGTACTATAAATGTCTATTGAGGGAATTAAATCTGTGTAGGAATATGTGAGAAATGTATGTGAGCTGATTAATTGCTTACGTGATTGTATAATAAAACACGAATATGAGTAATTATTTACTTGATTGTGTAATAAAACTCTAATATGAGAAACTAATTACTTGATTGTATAATAAAACACGAATATGAGAAACTAATTACTTGATTGTATAATAAAACACGAATATGAGAAATTAATTACTTGATTGTATAATAAAACACGAATATGATAAATTATCGTCGATTATGATTTGTTAATGCTATGATAAAAGTAACTTGTTACTTCACGATAAATATAATATGTTACTTTCACGATAAATGTGACATGTTACTTTCACGATAAAAGTAACTTGTTACTTTGACGATAAATATAACATGTTACTTTCACGATACAGCATATCTGACCGAATTTTGTCTCCTACATAATAATTTATTAATTTTAACGTACGAGAAATGTCGAATAAACGGGTATGCAACTTTCTTTTTTCCCACATTTTGTCATTTACTAGTGTTATTATTTCTAGACCTATTAAAACCGATAGTTACCCCAAATATCATATCATGCCCATGTATAAGAAAAGCAAATGGTGAAACAGAGTACATGTGAGCTGATTAATTGCTTACGTGATTGTATAATAAAACACGAATATGAGTAATTATTTACTTGATTGTGTAATAAAACTCTAATATGAGAAACTAATTACTTGATTGTATAATAAAACACGAATATGAGAAACTAATTACTTGATTGTATAATAAAACACGAATATGAGAAATTAATTACTTGATTGTATAATAAAACACGAATATGATAAATTATCGTCGATTATGATTTGTTAATGCTATGATAAAAGTAACTTGTTACTTCACGATAAATATAATATGTTACTTTCACGATAAATGTGACATGTTACTTTCACGATAAAAGTAACTTGTTACTTTGACGATAAATATAACATGTTACTTTCACGATACAGCATATCTGACCGAATTTTGTCTCCTACATAATAATTTATTAATTTTAACGTACGAGAAAATGTCGAATAAACGGGTGCAACTTTCTTTTTTCCCACATTTTGTCATTTACTAGTGTTATTATTTCTAGACCTATTAAAACCGATAGTTACCCCAAATATCATATCATGCCCATGTATAAGAAAAGCAAATGGTGAAACAGAGTACATTTGTTTTGTTTGGACATGTAACAAGACACTACTCGCTCTCTAAGTAAATTTTCTAAAATTAATTTGCAAGAAACTGTCGATGGATGAAAGGAGAAAATTGAAAAGAAAATTCAGGATTTCTAACATCAAGGAATGTTCTGGGCGTGATTTTTCAACACTACTCCGAATGTCTGAGTATAGACGATTTGGTAGATTATTTGTGATGATTTATCCAGTGTTGCACCCGTATCCACCTGACGGATTATGGGTATTATTATTATTACTAGTATTATTATTGTTATTATTATTAATATTATTATATTTGTTATTATTATTATTATTTTTACTATTATTATTATTATTTTTATTATTATTATTACTATTATTATATTATTATAAGATACAACAAATAAAAATTAACGAAAACATATTTCGGAATAAGAGAGAAAATATAATTGTTGAAAGTGGACAAACACCTCAAATATTAAAAGCAAACATATATTCCTAACAATGTAAAACTAAGTTGCTCTGGAATAGTAAAGATACATACATGAATACATCTGGGCTCGTCTCATAAAAATGATTCAATAAACAAGGATTGTCGAATAGAAAGTATCCATGCGCTAGGTCCGTGAGTATTGTCGATATCAGAAATAAATGTTGAAACACATGATGTTGCTACTACTATGTGGAACAGCATTCAATACAAGATCCTAACTCTCGGTACTATAGAGCTAAATCTCCGAGCTCATGGTTTTTGTCCTCGGCAGTGCTCAAGACGGCGCTGACCCGCCTGTGTCTCTATCGCATATGTGTCATCATCTTATCAGGGCACACTAGCAATCATTTCTTACCCCGTTTCTTCAACCAGGTGCTGATAATCGTGACAAATTGACACAAGATTTGAACTCAAACTGTTTACATAATGCCCAGGAATGCCCAGAGGTGTATTAGTAGGGGTGCTGTGCTGTCTGTAGAAAATATCTACTAGAGCGGACTTTTTATAGCATATATTTCAGTACATCAATATTTTTCTTTAAGTAGACCAGTCTTCCTATTTAAGTAGACCAGTCTTCCTATTTAAGTAGACCAGTCTTCCTATTTAAGTAGACCAGTCTTCCTATTTAAGTAGACCAGTCTTCCTATTTAAGTAGACCAGTCTTCCTATTTAAGTAGACCAGTCTTCCTATTTAAGTAGACCAGTCTTCCTATTTAAGTAGACCAGTATTCCTATTTAAGTAGACCAGTCTTCCTTTTTACGTAGACCAGTCTTCCTATTTAAGTAGACCAGTATTCCTATTTAAGTAGACCAGTCTTCCTATTTAAGTAGATCAGTCTGTGTAGATCAGTCATTTTCCTTAAGTAGATCAGTCTTTTCTTCAGCCTTCCTATTTGAGTAGATCAGTCTTCTTCTTTAAGTTAAATCATTACTCTTCTTTAAGTAAATCATTACTCTTCTTTAAGCATATCAATAAATAAATTGAATCTAGAAATGTAAACTTATTTTTGTAGAAATAATGAGAGCACATACGGGCTGATACATAAAAAATACACATTTATTCGAATTTAAGTATGCTTATGTACTTCTGATTTTACAAATGCATTCGAATTTAATGGTTCTTCGTAGAGAGAAACTCTACGAAGAACCATTAATAGAGAAGGCATGTCAATGAACCTAAACAACACGCAACAATTGTAAGACCTGGCAACACAAAGCCAGAAATGGAAAGCTATGGTCTCTGCCCTATGCGCCGCCTATGGCCCTAGAGGAACATAACGTAACATTCGAATTGTTAGTATGATTAAGTAAGTAGTTGGGGTTTTACAAAATTATTCGAACGAATTGTTAGTATAATTAAGTAAGTAGTTGGGATTTTACAAAATTATTCAAACGAATTGTTAGTATAATTATGTACTTCTGATTTTTCAAATTTATATGAATTGTTTGTACGATTAAGTAGATGGGATTTTGCTTTTAGTTTGAATGTATCAATTTAATGCAATGTCAATTTTGATTCTTGCAATCATTAAGTGACTTTTCAAAATTAATCTCGAAATCAAAGTAAGCATTGTTTAGTTTTCATTGGTAAGTTAAAGTAAGCATTGTTTAGTTTTGATTGGTAAGTTAAAGTAAGCATTGTTTAGTTTTGATTGGTAAGTTAAAGTAAGCATTGTTTAGTTTTAGTGGTAAGTTAAAGTAAGCATTGTTTAGTTTTGATTGGTTAGTTAAAGTAAGCATTGTTTAGTTTTGATTGGTTAGTTAAAGTAAGCATTGTTTAGTTTTGATTGGTTAGTTAAAGTAAGCATTGTTTAGTTTTGATTGGTAAGTTAAAGTAAGCATTGTTTAGTTTTGATTGGTTAGTTAAAGTAAGCATTGTTTAGTTTTGATTGGTTAGTTAAAGTAAGCATTGTTTAGTTTTGATTGGTTAGTTAAAGTAAGCATTGTTTAGTTTTGATTGGTTAGTTAAAGTAAGCATTGTTTAGTTTTGATTGGTTAGTTAAAGTAAACATTGTTTAGTTTTGATTGGTAAGTTAAAAAATATGTTATATATAGAATAATCACTAAATAATACGGTTCTTGATTTGAATTGTCCACCAAAGTAGTACATCAGCCCTGTACGTAGTTTGTTTACTTTAAATGTGTTTGTTCTGTTCAAGAAAGAAACATTAGTCCTAATCTGCATTAAAAGTTTCCCTAAACAGTAGCGCAGCTATCAGAACTAAGTCCGAATCTTATATTGACTCGGGATCCAGCGGCCATTTAGCGTATTTCCTGTTTTCAGATTACATTGGAAGCGTAAACAATAGATTTGTAACAAACGTTGGCTACTAATGCCAATCATTTGAGCATGGATTGTGACAGTCAGTATTTTGAATAGTTATAATAGTTTCTGAAAACAGCTATTTGATTCCACCCCTTTTAAAATTATTTCTTCCTGGGACATCTGACGCTCAGATACACCTTCAAACAGTTGTAAATCTGGAAAGAATAATATCGAATCTGGTGATACTGTAATACGTGTTGACAAAATGTTACAAAAGAAAGTTACCGCTAAAACACTGGAGTACCCCGTAAGATACATTATCATAAAGTAAACACGCTGAGATATGTCCACGGAATCCTGGATTTCCTATTGGCTGAACAGTTGGGACGTGATTTCATGTCGGTGAGATTAGCTACTGGAGACTGATGCCTTTATCCACCCAATCATCTCACTGAATAGAAAGCAAGCGGAGATTACAATAGCTCGGCACGGATTTTTCACGTTATAGTCAGCACATAATTTGAATGGCACATTTGTTACAATTAATGTTATAATTAATTCATTGAAGTAATAAATATAAGGGGGTTGTTATTTCGCTGGTTAGAAAATCGTTAGGAATACCAGATTATTAGTTGTGAACCAGTCACCGAACCATAGGGGCTTGGTCTTCGCAATCATATGTCAAAAAGTTGGTTATATTAAAAGTACTTCGTATTTGAAGATACGCTCCTTTCAACTGCGAACGTTGGTCCAATTTAGTTATCGAAGCTCTGGACAATTTAGTTAATCAGAGCTCTGAACAATTTAGTTATTCAGAGCTCTGGACAATTTAGTTAATCAAAGATCTGGACAATTTAGTTAATCAAAGCACTGGACACTTTAGTTAATCAAAGCTCTGGACAATTTAGTTAATCACAGCTCTGGACAATTTCGAAGAGCATGCACACTGATAGACTAGATACCTCGGAAGTTGAAGTTAGCCGTACAACAACCTCTATTATATTTTACAGTAAAAAAAACTTTGATACAACCGAATTCAAATAATGTCCCGAGTTGAAAAAAGCGTACCTCACCCACCATGAGAATTCCATTTTTGATTACTTTATGAATATTGATGATTCTCTTGGTTTTCATCTAAGTTACATTGTTACATTTCTTATTCTAAGTAACGTTGTTACATTTCTTATTCTAAGTAACGTTGTTAGATTTCTTATTCTAAGTAACGTTGTTACATTTCTTATTCTAAGTAACGTTGTTAGATTTCTTATCATTTTTACATGCTCACATATGCATTCGTGTGTGTCTGTGAATCTCACAAATTGTCCACTAGACAAACCACCCTATCCATGCAACAGAAAACAGTAGATGACATGCCGTTATATTGAGGCTCTCTCCAACAGAAGTTTTGTACCATGTCATCTACATAATTATAGACCACCCCCCCCCCTTCTGAGTAGAATGCTCCTATAATAGGCAATGCACTGAATCGAAAGCTGAAATATCCTGGGTATGAAAGAAAGCTCAGAAAAACCATCCCACTGCATATAGAAAGTAAGAGCTAATTGCTCGCAGTTCTTGGGGTTCTCAAACAAACAACATTGTTACATTTCTTATTCTAAGTTAAATTGTGAAATTCTTGTTCTTACTTGTGCCAGTCATACTTGTCTGACATTTAATACTGTTTTCAGTGAATCTAAGTCTAGAAGTGCTGAGAAATGCACAGTGCCTTCATTTAGTAGACGTTCGTAAGCTACTTCAGCAAGTCCCACTTATCAATTAATTTATTTATTAGTTAGTTAGTTGGTTGATTGGTTGGTTGGTTGGTTGGTTAGTTAGTTAGTTAGTTAGTTAGTCGTTGGATCATCGTCATTGCATTCCGGACAAGTCCATAGGTGCTCAGATCTTTCCTTGAGTGTAGCCGCCATTACACGTTGACTGATGGTCCCAGTACGCTGTTGATTAACCATCATTCTTTCTTGCCCACGAAACCGCTCCTTTCTAGCGACACAACATTTCAAATCAAATTCCTTTATTCTAGTCATGAACAAGAGTCATCGTCGCTTATACCGTCATTTGCTCGTGAGTTTTTCCGAGGCGTTCAAAATGTCTACTCGATCCATCGCTCCACCAACAGCCGTAGTAGCAGCGTGTGCGGCCAACCTATCTGCTCTCTCATTACCCCGGATTTCGGAATGTCCCGACACAAAAATGAAAGTCACTTTACGCATACAGGATTTCTTCATTGCATCCATCCACTGTTCCCGAATTTATCCCGCATGAACTTTCACAATCATGCTCATCGAGTCACTAAGTATGCAGACATGCTCGCAGATAGTCTGTGAGCAGACCCATTGCAAAGCTTTGGTTACTGCCAAAACCTCCATTGTCATGCTGCTGGTCGTCTGAGCAAAAGCACCACTTTCCTCTCTTATGGTTTCTCCCCACCTTTGAGCCGTGAAAGCCCAGGCAATTCTGATGTGTCTCTTAACAGACACATCTGTATATATAGTCATATCACCCCAGAACGTGATACATCTATTCAATGATTATAGTTACATTGCCTGCAAATTTGCTCTGCAATCCCCCCACCAGCATGTTCTGGGCAGTATACTCATGTAATATCCAGTAGGTAAATAAGCAGATCTGGCACTGGGTGTCATCCACCTACAGAACAGTAAAATAAGAACCATATTACATCTTATATCGTACCGTGACATTTCCGCAGAGGATTTAACCTGTCATGCCTACATTGTTAATCTCATCAGTTAAAGTACTGAATACTGGCTACAAAACTAACGCTCATAATCACATTGTGGCGATCACAGTGCTAGATCACAGTGCTAGATCACAGTGCTAGATCACAGTGCTAGATCACAGTGCTAGATCACAAAGAAGTGTTAAAGTGCGATACACTTCAATATACACTTAAGCGAGTATAACATTTCCAACACCAATGAAGAAGACACCATTAAAAAAAAATATCTGGAACGAACTTTTTTTCCAGACGAACCAGCAATAATATGTTGAATTTAACATGCTGAAAATACAGTACGAAGATTAATATTGAAAAAAAACCGAAATAAAGGCAATATCAAAGAAAGAAATATTTCTATCTCCATCGATAATAAACACCTAAGACGGGAAAAGTTCACTTACTTAGGAAGCATTATATCAAGTTAAGGGAAAAACAGGAGAGAACAAAAGATACAAAATAGATGCAACAAAACATACCAGATCCTAGGACAGATGACACGTATTTTCAAAAACAAAAATATAAATATAGACACTTAAGTTGCATTATACAAGACTATTATTATTCCATCACTGTGCTACCAGTGACAAACCTGGACAATAACAGCAAAGGACAAAAGAAAAATTGTGACAGCAGAAACGACTCGTCTACGAAGAATGCTCTGAGTGTCATTAAGAGATAGAATTAGAAACGATAACATCAGACAGATAACCAAAACAATACCAGTATTGGAACACATCAAAAGACAACAGATCAAGTGGTTTTCACACGCTTCCAGACTACTAACAGATAGCATGCCACAGATGACCATGGCACATCGACATCACGGCTATAATGCCAGAGGCAGATCATGTAAAAGATGGATCACAGAAGCCACAGGAACAAGCTTACAAACAGCGCACAAGAAGGCCATCTCTAGAGAACTCTTCTACCCCTGACGCCGCAAGGCAAACACGGGCCACATCGTATAGATAGATAGAACAATCAAATGCCATGCCAACTGGCGTAGGCGATCATGTTTCTCCACGACTCTCTGTCTCTTGTGTTGTCTATAAGCTCGGTTGGTGAAGTTCTACCATGCCACAATACTAGTCCATCAAGCAAACCTTTCTCTTTGTCTCCTCTATCTCTTCTCCACTCGATATTTTCAGTGGTTATCCAGTGGTTCAAGATGTGTTCTTCTCTGCACATGCCCTAATACCTTGACTGTCTGCCCCTAATATTTGATATGATTGATATTTTTACGTCAACATCAATGAGAACATCTGCATTGCTTTTCTTTGCTGTCCATGGTATTTTCATCATTCTTCTCAGAAACCACATCTCTGTAGCCACTAATTCGCTTATAATTTTTTTGTTTATAGTCCATGCTTCACATCCATAAAAAAAATTGGTTCCATATAACATCTCAGCACTCGAATTCGGGACTGCATTGATAATCTTCTACAACATGCACAATTAAGGTGGAAACAGAAGATACTGGTTTGACATCGCAACATCGTAGCATGAAAGAGCTTCATCACTAGTGAAAATAATTTCTGTTACGTGCGGCATTGTGGACACATTGGTAACTTGACACGTTTTCACTTACATATCAGAAACACTGTCGACTCAAGTTGCGAGGCGAGTGGGTACCATCTGAGCAGAACTGGTTCAAATCTCGTTTACCGCATTATTATTCCTGCAATGTCAGGACACGCTTCCTGGAAATTATAATGATGACTTCAATGGGAGCTGTGAACTTTATGGATTTACTTTCCCGTTCGTCTCCATGCCTTGTGTCATCTAATACGCACACTATAATATTATCAAGTGCACATTCGATGTACTTTGTCAAAACTCAAACACAAATTTCAATACACTGTAGCGTTGTTATCACTATGGTTATGTAACAAATATGTCTGCTTCATATTAATGTTAATGTGTTATTGACAATAACGATAAGTCAGTATAGGTAATAGGTCATTGTTACTTGAATGATAGATCCAT
Source organism: Meghimatium bilineatum (assembly GCA_034231615.1). Lineage (NCBI taxonomy): Eukaryota > Metazoa > Mollusca > Gastropoda > Stylommatophora > Philomycidae > Meghimatium > Meghimatium bilineatum. The sequence goes on along the minus strand of CM067318.1, from coordinate 2,449,690 downwards.
AAATTGTGTGTAGGATAAAACACATATACGGTTGTACAGAATATTTCTGATGATAACAGAATATATGTGATTCCGTGGTCAGAAATCTGAGCTAGGAATAACAACACTGTGACCTGTCGTGCATGAAAAAAACGGCGACTAAATAAGTTTGAAGGTGGGGTGGCTGTTTCACCTAATACATGGTCCATGTGACGCAGAAGTCACGCTGAAATCGGTTATGTCGAGCTGAAAGGTGCATATATCGTTGCCAAGCTGTAAGCCATGACATAACTAGTTTTATTCTCTGGGGTGAATTAAGAATTAATGCAGAAAAAAAAGAAGCTCATAAATTGTATTTGTCAAAATTTACATCGTACAAGTCTTAGAACGTTATTTGTCCAGATATAATTCCATCAAATCTTATAATGTTATTATTCACGATATGCATAGAACACATCTTATAACGTTATTTATCAAGACATACATTTTTAAAAATTTTAGAACGTTACTTTTCCACATATACATCCATCAACTGTTATAATGTTACTAGTCAAAATAAGCATCGCTCGTCTTAGAACTTTACTTGTCCAGATATACATCCATAAAATGGTATGTTATTTGTTAAGACAGACATCGCTCGTCCTAGAACGTTACTTGTCCAGATATTGGTAAAGGTAAAGGTAGGTCCCATGGCATCTGTCGTCGGGGATGAAGATAACTCTTCATGTACTAAGCCGCAGCAACTATTAGGTGGGGTGGCCAGTTCCCTTCCTTGCTGTTTTTTTACCTTCTCTAACTCATGCGTCAGGTACTCATTTACAGCTGAGTCGACTGGAGGAGTGGTCGTGTCAAGTGAGAAATCACAACTCGGATTTTTTTTTAAATGTCCGGACGTGGTTTCGAACCTGGCACGCTGTAACCAGATGTAACCACTAGGCTACCGCGCTCCTCTGATATGTCCAGATATACATCCATCAAATGGTATGTTATTTGTTAAGACAGACATCGCTCGTTTTAGAAAGTTATTTGTTCAGATATACATCTCTCTCAAATCTTAGAACGTTACTTGTCCAGATATACATCTCTCTCAAATCTTAGAATGTTACTTTTACAGAAACACATCGATCGTCTTAGAATGTTACTCGTAAGATAAACATGTATCGTCTTAGAATGTTACTCGTAAGATAAACATGTATCGTCTTAGAATGTTACTCGTAAGATAAACATGTATCGTCTTAGAATGTTACTCGTAAGATAAACATGTATCGTCTTAGAATATTACTCCTAAGATAAACATGTATCGTCTTAGAATGTTACTCCTAAGATAAACATGTATCGTCTTAGAATATTAATCATAAGATAAACATGTATCGTCTTAGAATGTTACTCCTAAGATAAACATGTATCGTCTTAGAATGTTACTCCTAAGATAAACATGTATCGTCTTAGAATATTAATCCTAAGATAAACATGTATCGTCTTAGAATATTACTCCTAAGATAAACATGTATCGTCTTAGAATGTTTGTTGTTAAGATAATCATCTCTGAATTCTTAGAACGCTACCTGTTCAGATATATATCGATGACATATTTTATTTGTCAAGATGTACAGAGTTCACTTCTTAACACGTCACTTGTCTAGAAATAAATCGATACAATCTTATAATGCTATTTGTCAAGATATGCATCTATCAAGTCTTATAATTGTACTTGTCAAGTTATACATTCCTAAATTCTTAGAATGTTACTTCCCCCAAGCTATACATCGATCAGATTCTACAATGTTACGTCACTATATATATATCTGCCAAGTCTTAGAATGATTCGTGTCAATGTATGCATCGATCAATTATTACAATGTTACTTGATCATATATACATCGATCAATTATTACAATGTTACGTGATCATATATACATCGATCAATTATTACAATGTTACGTGATCATATATACATCGATCAATTATTACAATGTTACGTGATCATATATTCATTCATTTATTTTCCTTTTGCTCTGAAGTTAGCGCAGAGGTCAGATCTCTCCAATTCTGTCTGTTCAAAGCTATTCTGTGCAGTTCTTGAATAGTATGGATATTGATTGTTTTACTTTCTTTAATTATTGTTCTTCTGAGTATTTATTTTGGTCTATCCCTGGCTCGTTTGCCGGTAGGTATCCATTCAAGAGATTTGTGGTGTATTCTGTTGCTGTCTGCGCGTAGGACATGCCCGATGTAGGACCAACGGCATTTTCTGATAACATCTGTGATGAAATTCGATGTTATATACATCGATCAATTATTAGAACGTTACTTGATCAGATATACATGGTTCAAGTCTTACAATGTTACCTGCACAGATATGCATCTATCAACTCTTTACTAGAAATAAAATGTATCGATCAAATCAAACGTGACTAGCTACGACATACAACAATTATGTTATAAACTGTAAGTTGTTAAGAAATTTAGTTCAACTACCAGTATTAGACGACCACACACAGAGATAGTTCAGTTGTAATGATTTCATAATATTTCTACACCATTGTCTGCTGGTATACATAAATAGATAACTACGCGCTTACACGAATTAGCCGTCTTAAGATGTGTACTGTTGCTAAGTAACCGACATAAACAGGTTGTTTTAAATGTCCATCGAATTTGGCCTTAAGTAAATAGATGGGCGCTACGACAACATAAAGTTCTTATTTAATTCATTTATATCTGACAATACAATTTTTAGACTCCGCACAGGACACTGTCAATTCTACTAGAGTGTTATAGCCCAGACGCATCCATCAATTGGTATAGTTCACCACTTGGCCCTAACGAGAATAATTGATACTGTTCGTCATACGAGATGACGGATTTCTTCCGCTTCCACCTATACTCCGAGAGAGTCCACAGGTCTGTCCTTCTAAGAGTGTGCAGCCTCTCCAGACAGTACACTATTGAACACTCAGAAGTCTTCCTCTTTGGACAGGGTCAAACTTGTTCTCACTTTGCACCCCCATAGCGCTGTTGTTCGGCACGTCCTTCTACGTCACCTTCCTCTTCTCCAGTCGAATCTCGAGAGTCGGGAAATGTTCTGTGACCCCCCCCCCCCTGTTTGCTTACAGACGTAAGAATCTCACGGACCTACTCATCCGGGGTCATCTCCAGTCTGACGTCCCTAATCATTACGGTACCACCAGCTGAAAACTCAAACAATGCTACACTTGTATCTATGTCATCCAGCCCTGGTCTTCAACATTCCCTAAAGCCACCTTCACCATTGTAGAGGGCTTCGTGTGTGTGTCCCGTAACGTCATTTACGTCATCACATGCAAGCGTTGCGACATGACATACCCAGATGAAACTAGAATGAGTTTATCGCAGACCGATTCCGTGAACATCTGAATAGCATCAAAATCATTTGGGTTATCATGTGGCCGTCTACTTCAATGACACAGGCCATCGGAGACTCCCAGGACACTCAGTTTACGATCATTAAGTCATGCTTCTCTGACAACCGGACCAGTCTTACACTTGAGAACTGCTACACATGCCAATGTGGCACTCTTACACACTTCGGTATCAATAATCGCCTGTCTCATGAATTATATATAGTTGTTCCAACATCTCTCTATTATTTCTTTTGTGTCACAAGCATGTAGATATTTGTGTGCATTCATTGTTCAGTGTCGCTTCACTTCTGACTGTATTACAACTCTTCCGGTGCAATCTCCACTACAGTTAACTTGGCCGTGTGAACGTTTATAGTTCTTACTTGTCATTTTCTGTTGGGTATGTCCAATTTTTGTCTTGATAAAGGTCGCGTGGTCGAAATGTGTGTGTTAATATATGTGTCTTCAGTGATTAGCAAAACTTTATTACCATGTTCCTACAGTTACGTGTTACACTTCAGTTTTGTGCAGTGAGTACATATTATTTATCACAATCTACGCAAGTCTTTACTTGTGTCACACTTGTCAGTTCAGATATTCATATTTCAACGAGTCTACGCAAGTCTTTATTGTGTCACACTTGTGAATTTCGTTACATAGTTATGTCTGACTAGAATCTTGTGAAATAATGTATATGTTTTTACGTAGCAATCTCGAGACATCTGTTACTAAATCACATATTTACCCTCACTACTTAGTCTACATCAGGGATTCTCTGAGCTTCCATCCAGGCATCTGCTTGCTTTAATTACTTGAGTGATTCTACATTTTTGTAGCACTGTTTATGTCTGTTTCCAACCAACAAGTGAGTTTATGTTACTTCTTCCCCAGGGTTTTTTCTCGTTTGTCTGCCGTGATTTCCATGAGTTTGTTTATTAGTCTTCACCAATTCAGACTTCCCGTGGTTTCCTAACTTTGACAGATTTCGGCTATCTGTGTGTGTGTCTTAACAATATCCGTAAATCTCGGTATCCGTGTCCCCCGGTTTAGTTTCTGGTTTCCAAACAACTAATTCCTTATCCAGTCCATAGTCATGGCCGTAGGTACAACATTGGATGCATCAATACACGGAGTCAGGGTCGTAGGAGTACCACATTAGATGAATCAACACAAAAGGTAGTAGTGGTACCACATTGGAAGCACCAACGCACACAATCAAGGTTTTAGAAGTACCACATTGGGTGCATCAACGCACATACAGTCAATATCGTAGGGGTACCACATTGGATACAGCAACGAACAAGGTGGTAAGGATACAACAATGGATGCATCAACATAATAGCTAGTAGGGACACCACATTGGTTGCATCAATGCACAGTTAAGGTTGGGGGGCACCCCCATCTGTTGCATCAACGCGCACAGTCAATGTGGTAGGGGTAGCACATTGGATGAATCAACACACAAGGTGGTAGGTGTACAATCGGCCATCAGCCGCCACAATCAGCCCATACAGCTACGACATTATACGTTCAGTGATTTCTTTCATACCTACATTTTAGTGATGTTAAAATATGTACATAAACTCTCTTAAACATTTACTAACGTATGTGGCCAATGGTCTGAAAGATGAGAACCATAAATAAGCGTGCGTGCTAGCGAAGTGAGTGGAGTATATGTAACACTATTATAGAGTTCTGTCTCTGACTATATGTTCATTACAACTGGAGATGTTCATCAGTTCAGTTGAGATTTAGTAGCATCACTGAGATACTTATACTGACCAGGCTGCGGTGAAAACATGGCTGTGTTCGTGTTATCTTTAATTAGTTTAATAACAGTTTTTGTGTTTGCAAGTAAGTACATCACCGAATCACTTGTACTGACCAGACTACTGTGAGAATATGGTTTTGTTTGTGTTATCATGTATTAGTTTGATAATAAGTTGTGTTTTTGCAAGTACAACATTGACGAAATCATGATTCTATTGTATTTGAAATTGGAAATTGGAGTTGGAAGTACTATATGTTTATGAAATAGAGTCCTAATTGTATCTATTTTCAAGTGTATACGAGATTATTTTTAAAACAATTATAATTTGATCTCGCTTCTATTCTTAAACACTATTATCTAGTGTCCGTCTTATATTATGCATGATAACACAAACATACTGCTAAAAATTCAGTTGTACAAATGAAGATACGATGTTACATTGATAACGATGCTGTTGTCATGCCCTCAACTGCGTGTATTTATTTTTTGGGGGAATTTTAGATTTTAAAACTGAAAATAAATGTTTTTATTTATTATATTGTAGATTGTTATATATACTGCAGTCATATTGCTATTTCTATTATGCATTCATCATCATCATTAAGTGCCGTTTCCGCAACGAAGGTTGGCTGCAACGGATCTCCAACATCCCCTGTCTCGTGTATTGGTGGTGCACTCTACGAGACTGTAACCTGTCCATCGTGTGATGTTACTCTCCCACTTGTATCTCTGCCTACCTCTTGCTCGCTTCCCTTTGGCTTTGCCCTCAAGTAAGATCTTCAATAAGGTGTCATGTCTTTTAATGTATCCAAAATATTTTATTTGCTTGTTCTTTATTTTTCTTAGTAGTTCTTTCTTCATATTAAGTATTTTTAACACCTCTTTATTTATTTTCTTATCTTTCCATGGTGTTCTCCCTATTCTTCTATATACCTACATCTCAAAGGCATCAATGCTGTCCTCTAATTGTTTATTTAGTGTCCATGTTTCTGAGCCATACATTAATATAGAATAGATGAAGCATTTTATAATTCTTATTTTTAACTTGTTTGTAATTTGTTTAGATGTTAATATTTTCCAAATGTCATTGAAGGTACATTTAGTCATTCCTGTTCCCTTTTTAACTTCTGTTTCACATCTGCCATAATTTGTGACTATGTGTCCAAGACATTGATAATGTTTTACCTGTTGTAGTTTCTCTCCATGTATGTTTAGCTCTTGTTCTTCTGTGTCTTTGCTGATTGTCATGTTTTTTTGTTTTTTTGTATATTTATATCCAGCCCATATTCATTACTTGATTTATTGACTTGATATATTAGTCTTTGTAGTTCATGTTCACTTTCTGCTAAAAGAACAGTGTCATCTACATATCTAATGTTGTTTATTATTTTCCCATTGATCTTGAGTCCTGGTATTTCTTATATATTTTTAAAGATATTCTATGTGTAGATATAAAATGCATTCTTGTCTTACCCATCTTCTTATTTCTATGTATGGTGAGTAGCTGTTTTCCCACCTTATTGATGAAGTTTGTTCCCAATATATATTCTAATCAATCTGATGTCTTTTCCATCTATGCCTATTTCTTGAAGACATATGATTAATTTTTCATGTTGGACTCTGTCAAAGGCCTTGCTGTAGTCTATGAAGCAAATATAGATACTTTTTTGGACTTCTATATATTTATCTACCACTAGCCGGGTACTCAGTATAGCTTCTCTGGTTCCTGTTATGTATTGTAGAGGTGCAAACTGTATTGCATTGATCTCGTGCAGGCCCAGGGATAGCTGATAACCAAGATCCTAAAGGTCACCCCTAGTGATGTATCCTGGAAACAGAAATACAACTGCTCTTTGCTGTCTTCCTGGTCAACACCTTTAATTCTCGTGTCCGTGGATGTGGACAATATATATGCAATGCGCATTTTCTGCAAAGAGATAGACAATGTCTTCGAAACCTCTACACCAACACAAACAGCTGCACTATTGGTACACAGTGACGTAAACATCTGTGCATTTCCTCTCGGTCAGCCAAATAAAAGCAGAAATATTAGATTGGCAGCCAATGTCGATGTCCCGATATGTTTAGATCTCGCTAAGATATGTTAATACTATGTGTACACAGTGTATCTGGAACATGCAGCACGTTCTAGAAGGCAGAGTTGTATATGTGAAACGGTATATTGACAGCAAAGCTACAATTATTCAGCTGGAGACCGACTGGCTGTTCATGCTCAAGAACACACAGAAGTCCACCTGCCCCACCACTATTGTTCCCATTCAATGTAGGCCTAAGTGACATTACTCACGTATTGGATACACCAACTTGAACATGTGCTCCTAGGTAATGAGAAATGTTTTGAATATAGCTCTTCATTGCACAGAGGAAAACCATTGAACAAATGTCTGTGAGAACATGTTATGTATAAAGCAGTGTTGAGACTTGGACTCTGGACGCTGTGAGCAACGTAGACGGGAAGCAAGTCCTTGTCTTCAAGGGCATCGAAAACCTAGTCTAACTCGACTATCGCCGTTACCCAACACCGCTCATACATAGAGAATTAGTTTCAATACCCAAGGACAAAAAATGAAATGATGTCTCTCTTACACGTACGAGATGTGTTCGCCGACTGCAAAGCTCCTCGTCCATGATACTCTCAAGCTGTCGACTTCTGTGAGTGATAAACGCAGTGTAGGAGAGTCAAAATACAATACGAGTCTGGCAATATATTGAAAGGCCATCACCGACAGAAGAGGTGAGTGCAATGTTACTTGTCCAGATGTACATCGATCAGGTTCTACAATGTTACTTATCCAGATATACGTCGATCAAATCTTATAATCTTATTTTTCAAGATATACATCGATATAAGATCTAATCTTATAATGCTATTTGTCCAGATGAGAGATATACATCTCTCAAGTCTTATAATGTTACTTGTCCAGATATACATCGATCAATCAAGTCTTAGAACGTTACTTGTGCAGACATACATGGCTCAACATTTTACTAGACAAAAATGCATCGATCAAACGTGACTAGCTACGACATACAACAATTATGTTATAAACTGTATGTTATTAATTAAGAAATATTGTTAAACTACCAGTAGTAGACGGCCAACAGAGATAGACTAAATCGACTGTCACCGTCCCCAGCACTACTCATACATAAGAAATTAGGTCTGGGACCTAGTTATTGTAAGGTAATGATATGGTCTTCCTGCAGGAGGAATAGTTGTTGGCTTCGAAGTTCCTCGTCGGAGGAAAGACAGAAAATTTGTGACCGAGGCATACTATCAGCCAGACATGTGCCTACTTTGAGTAGAATGCTCCCTCAATGGGATTGCACTAAACCGAAAGCTGAAGTCTCTTGGGTATGAAAGAAAGCTCTGAAAAACCACCCCACTGTACATAGGAAGTTCCTGGGTATAGCAACCAACCAACCCTTTATGTATTGTAAGATTAGTAGGACACTCAACACACAATAAAACATTTAAGGAGTTGTTCATACAACTCTTACTCGCTGATTCCCTGATAGTCACATATCTTGGCTGATCTACCTTTCTCCGTGGTTATCTTGGCGGATCTACCTTTCTCCGTGGTCATCTGGGCTGATCTACCTTTCTCCGTGGTTATCTTGGCTGATCTACCTTTCTCCGTGTTTATCTTGGCTGATCCACCTTTCTTCGTGGTTATCTTGGCTGATCTACCTTTCTACGTTGTTATCTTGGCTGATCTAGCGTTCTACGTGGTTATCTTGTCTGATCTAGCTGTCTTTGTGGTTATTCTTGTCTGCGATGCAACATTTAAGCAACAATAATAAGTGAGACTGCTGTGAAACTGTATAACAATAGTGCTTACGTAGAACACAAGTTTGATGAACTGTACGATGACGCACAGACTATAAGAATATAGGGCATTGGTGCGAAACAAAAACCAAATAACAATACGGAAGAAATTTTCAATGTTTAAACCTTTTTCTTTTTCAAGATAATACACAGTGGAAAAAACAGTGAAAACAGTACAAATAATGTCACTATGACAAAAGTATTTCACGGCGGAGTTTAAACAGCAGAAACATCCAGGGTAACAATGGCGTATGTATACACAAGTACTGTTATAGAGAAGCGCATTTAAAAACTATAAGGGAAGTGAGAACAGAATGACATAACTATATTTGAAATGAACATGAACTGAAACACAACGAATCTGTCAAATATAAACAAATTAATTATTGGAATTACGACCAAAAGGCTTAAGGGTACCAAAGTGAAATATATAACGATTATAAAAGGTGCTCTATCATCTGTAGTGCATGATTTTATGACAATGACCTGAATAACACGAGCACCACTGTGACCAGCGTCATTTAAATTTATGGCGACAGGGGTCGATTTTTTTGTGTTTAATGGCATGAAGATGCCGGCATAAACGATCACTCAGTCTTAAACCAGTTTCAACTGTATACTTCTTGCCACAGTGTTTACACATGATAACGTAAACGACATTACTAGATTTCCACGTAAAGACCTCAACGATAAAGAAAGTGGAGTTAGGAAATGAAACGGAGAGGATCTGAAATACATAGGATCATGTAAAAAACGATGGTGTTTCCAACGAACTGTAACAAAATGGTCTGGAACATAAACCATGAGATGACTGTGGGCCACGATATGTCATTAAGATTGTTCTCGCCATCTGAACAGTCAAACCCTTGTAGACAATATTCAAATATAACGACAATTTCCGTGTTTGGACTACCTTATTTCATGCATATATAATATTTTCATGCTTTGGACTTTCTAGTTGTTTTCTAGTTAATTCATCCATATGTTTACACCTTCTTCGTAGGATGCTAGTGTGTATAAAATATAGCTGTATAGGTACCTGCATAAAACATACAAGGGCTGTATTGTTGGTAGTTCAATCGGGTGATCAAACACACAAATAAACAAGAAACAAACAATGAGATAAGACATATGCTTATATACTTAGTTAGTTAGTTAGTTAGTTTAGTTTAGTTTAGTTTAGTTTAGTTTAGTTTAGTTTAGTTTAGTTTAGTTTAGTTTAGTTTAGTTTAGTTTAGTTTAGTTTTGTTTTGTTTTGTTTAGTTTAGTTTAGTTAGTTAGTTAGTTAGTTTGGTTTAGTGTGGTTTAGTTTAGTTTAGTTCAGTTAGTTAGTTAGTTAGTTAGTTAGTTAGTCTTTGGAACATTGTCACTGCACTCCGGACATCATCATCACCATCATCACCACCATCATCATCATCACTACCATCGTAATCATCAACACCATCAACATCACCATCACCACCATAATGTATATTTTACAAACTCCCATAATGATCGATGTAATGATATAACCAATGTATTTTATTAAGCAGTAATTCCTCGCTGTGAGGGCAGGCAATTTCCCCTAGACAACTGTTCTACACAAGAAATGGATATACTGGCTTTGTTTAACGATGACGTACATTCTGAGATCACTGATAACCAAGTCCTTACTTTCCGAGATTTCATAGTTCACTTTGAGGATATCCTCCGCTTTAGATCTCGTCGGGTAAATCAAGCATCTGTTTATGACTCGTTTTCTTTGGACAATCCTCACGTCAACGTCAGCTCATGGCAGTTTAAAACGTCGTATGATGTCCAACCATTCAGAGACGAGAATTATGTTTTGAGTTTCTCATACATAAATGTGAAAGAGATTCTTTTCAAGAAAATCTCATTTGTTCAACGTTTGTTTTCGGATATACCTGGAGTCCGGGAGAACGTGACCCACATTGCTCTAATATTTCTCGATGGTTCCAGTTTTTCTTATGAAGAAAACCGAAACATACCACATATTCTTGAACAAGTAAATACAGACATCAAAATATTCGTTGTAGTGTTTGGTGTTAAAAATATCGCAGAATTAGTTCATTTGAGTGACACACTATTGATACCGTATAAAGGTAATGAAATATATGGCAGTGTGTTAGGTATGGCAGTTTGTCAAGTGTGTAGACACAGGTGGTTTATGTTTAAACATAGTCATGGCTCTGATTCGCACTCTTGTTATGTGTTTCAAGATTATATTCTTCTATATGGCAGGACTTATTTCATGAGTCAATGTACCAATAATTACGGTGGTTTCTTGGCAACAATTGAATCTCAAGAAGAGTTGAACTATTTAAGAAGCAAGTTGTCTGTTTATATAAAAAACCCGCATTCATACAAAAAGAGCCCATCATCGAGTCAAGTTTACATTGGTCTTCAGAAATATTCTACAATCGATGCAAGAAACTTTCATTGGTCACTCCAAAACCCAATCAGATATCGTCCCCTGATTGTTGACAATTGGATGGACGGTAAACCATCTGGGAGATATACTAATGCTGGTGTCGTGTGGAAGTTTATCTTGAGCGATCACAATAATGGAACCATCATCTCGAATAATGAAGACACTATTATTGAAGGATGGGTTGATGTTCATAGTAGGTTACCATTAACCTCATTAATTTTATGTGAGGTGTCACTTCCTCGAAGAATTGAGGACATGAACTTGTTGAGAATAACTCCAGCCTCGACAAAAAGTTTCAATAAAGCTTTAGCTAAAGGATATTTTAGAGAAATTGGTAATAATATTGTATCTGTCTCTACTCATGTAGTAAGCAGAGATTTTCTCACATTGCTACCAGCAGAAGAACGCCAAGTTATTCCACTGTTTGACTGCGGAGAGAATGCAGATTATCCCCGCCATATTTCCTACATTCACGTCTGTGATTCTATAGACCACTGTAGCAACAGACGAGATGAGACATATTGCTTGGTAAAAGAAAATCTGGGGGCTTGTTTATACGAGAGGTTTGTTACCGATTTCCCTTTAAGTTGTTCAGGTGTGTATTGTTGTGATGGTACATGTTTGGATGTAGATTATGTGAATGATGGAGAAATCGATTGTAGAGTTTGTGAGTTTGAAACACAGACAGAAGTCACCGACGAGTCTGAGATGTTTAATAAGTATTTAAAGAGAAACAAAACTTGTGCTTTAATTTGTAAGTGTGATACATGCATACAGTTCTCTCAGCTTAACAATGGTTATGTTGACTGCACTGGAACAGAGGGACCGTTGGACGAGACAATAGGAAAACTGGAACCAGCAAATACATGCTATAATTTACTAGGACATTATATCTGGGCACCAAGGTGTGTCTATGTCAAAGACAAACGTAGAGTTGTTATCGGTTGTAGAGATATGTCTCATCTTAAGAATTGTACTGGCTTTAAATGCCCGGAGGGATATTTTAAATGCCCCAATACTTATTGTATCCCACAACATTATGTCCTTGACCGGACAACTGATTGTCCTACAGGAGAAGATGAACAAAGTTATAATATTGAACCATGTTCAGGAAATTTTGCTTGTTGGAATAGTAAAATATGTCTACATCCTGACCTAGTTTGTGACGGACATCCTGAATGTCCATATCAAGATGACGAAGTAGATTGTAACTCGAATTGTATTGAAGGTTTCCGTTGTGTAGGTGGGACAGTTACTGTATCTACCTACAACAGATCGATCCCTTTAACTAGTTTGTATTTCGTAGACATAAGAACCAGATTCCTGGACTTATCTGGGATAGATCTATCTACTTTAAGTGTATCCAACTCATTTTTTTCAGTGAGTAATCAAACACTTTTGGATACTGACTCCGTATATTTAGATAATATAATTGTATTGATCTGGTCAAATTGTAACATACGTAACTTGTATTCTATGTACAAGAACATTTACAAGTCAGTACAAGAGCTGAACCTTAGTTACAATCTCTTACGTGTATTTGACCACAAACAAAATGGAATAATGAACTCTTTTGATAATATTCGACATTTGAACTTGTCCTATAACACACAACTTGTTATTCAATATTATCGAAAATTAAAGCATCTAGAAGTTCTAGATTTGTCACATACCGCCGTATCTTACTTAGATGCCTCTTTCTTTAGATTTTTCCCAAATATTAATCAGTTATATTTGAGTTATAGTCGTATTTCTAATTTCAATAGAAAACTATTTCATTCACAATTAATCTTACAGACCATTGACTTACGTGGATTAAACTTGGATTACAGGGAAGACATGTTTAACGGACTCACTATTACACGAAATCTGTACACTGATAATTTCCAAATTTGTTGTGACAAGATCAGAGGAGCAAACATACCATACAACTTGTGTCACTCTCTTGAAGACGCCATCTCTTCATGTTATGATCTGGTAGCAGTTAATCTTCAACGTGTTCTTCTCTGGGTGGTTGCGGTTCTTGCTGTTCTAGGGAATGTTACAGTTATTGTTTATCGTGTCATTTGGGACAGATCAGTTCTCAGAACAGGATATGGTCTGTTTGTGACAAATTTGGGTATATCTGATTTGTTTATGTCATTTTATCTGTTTATTATTGCTGGAGCAGATTATTACTATCGTGACGTTTATGTTCTGTATGACAAATACTGGAGAGAAAGTATTTTATGCAAACTTGCTGGTTTCCTGGCTACTCTCTCGTATGAAACGTCAATATATTTCATTTTTCTTATCACTCTGGACAGATTTTTGGTAATGAAGTTTCCGTTTGGTCAAATAAAGTTTTCTAACAAAAGTAAAATGATATCTCTTCTTTTAGCGTGGATCATAGGTTTATTTCTTGCACTGATTCCAATTGTGTTCAAGTTTGAAGTAAATTCTTCGAACGCCATGTGTCTTGGTTTACCTTTGACAGCTCAACGACTCCTGGGATGGCAGTACTCTTTTGTTGTGTTTATCGTGCATAATCTCATCTTGGTTCTAGTAATTGCTTATGGTCAAAGGGCCATCTTTAGAGCGATGTCCGAGAACAGAATTACTAGTACAGTAAAAGGTACTTCGTCTCGTAGAATAAATGATATACTTGTGGCTAAACAACTTTCGCTTGTAGCTTTGTTTAACTGTCTCTGCTGCGTCCCTATAGGATTCATGGGATTATTATCTATTGGCGGACACAAAGTCAGCAATGATGTATATGCCTGGACAGCAGTTCTCATTCTTCCTATAAACTCTGCAGCGAACCCTGTTCTCTACACTATCCCTGCTCTTATGAACAAGTGGGAACAGTTTAAAATTAAAGATAGAAGGACATAATGACAAGTGGAAACAACATACACTTGAAGGTTCTTATTATTATCCATATCGTGTGACTCTAGTTACCATGTCCTTCCCATGATTCTATTTAATGTGATGTTCATTGCTCTCGATACATATGACCTACTATGCACAATGCCCTGTTATCATTCATCGCCCCTCTTGTTCTTCGCCTATTCCTCTTGCTCTTCAACTTGCCTGTTTTTACAATGTATTTTTATCTTTCCTCTTCTCATAATGTGTCTAAAAAATGTGGATTGTCTCTTTCTGACGCAGGTAAGCAGCTCCCTTTGTTAATTAACTTCTTTAAAGATATCTTCATTACGCTTTTTATCGGTCTTTGGTGTTCTTAACATTCTTCTAATAAATCACATCTCTGTGCATCAATATAATTTTTCACTGTTCTGCTGAGTGTCCAAGATTCACTTCCAGACATCAGAATTGGTTCTTTATAATTTCTTACAACTCTCTGTCTCAGCTCAATTGGAAAAAAAATATATATGTATAGTATGGTTTTCATCTTGGGAAATGTTGCATTTGCCTGGGAAATTCTGCATTTCACTTCTTTATTACATCTTCCATCTGATGTTATTAATGTACCTAAATATATGAATACGTTGACTTGCTTCAGAAAGATCAAAACTACATTGGTATTGCATTATGAAAGACATTTATTCTTTAATATTATTATTACTTCAGTTTTTCTGCTATTGTAACTAAGCCCTCTGTTTTGACAAACATTTGGAATGATATTCACTATTTCTTGTAACTAACTGTGTTTCATTGTCAGCTATTAAATCGGTCACAACAGCGTGTATCGGGTTATTTAAAATATACCCTCTTGCTGATATTCCTGGCATATCTTGTATCTCATTATTACTGTATACATTAAACAGATCATGTGACAGCAAACAACCTTGTCTAAGCCCTTGTTTGATGTATTGAAATTCTACCGTTTTGTTATCGATTCTTATGGCTGCTCTTTGCTGCCAATATATTATTCCTTATTATTCTGAGATCTTAACCATCAATATTGACATTCTAGAATATTCTAATAATTTCTTCATGTTTCAACTTATCAAATGTCTTAGTAAAGTCAATGAAGCAGAAATACAAATCTGTTGACTTCCATCATTCTCTCTATTAATATTCTCAAGATGTATATGTCGTTGTTTGTGTCTTTGTTTGATACAAATCTACATTACTCATCTCCAATTTCTGGTTTTACTTTTACTTCTTTTATTTCTTTCATTACAATTCGCATCATAATTTTTGTCAGATGTCTCATTCAACTAATTGTGCGATGTTCTCCACAATCTATGACACGGGGTTGCTTTGGAAGAGATATGCAGTTAGATTTAAAGATATCAGATATATATCCACTGTCGCAGGTGTAATTCAACAATTTTGTTATCACTTCTATATATCCACTGTCGTAGATGTAATTCAACACTTTTGTTATCACTTTTATACTCAATTCACGGGCAGTGTTAATTATTTCCTTAGTGGTTATGTTATGTGACCATATACATTTATTTTTATTCGTATTCTGTAGTTCGTTATGTAATTCTACTTTTAATAATGTTGCTCCCTATATGTAATGTCATTATCAATAGTGCAATACAGTAGAATACAATGCAATACAAAACAGAACAATACAATACAATATTAAACAATACAGTATTATACAACACAATTCTATACAATACTATACTACACGATACAATATTATACAATATAATACAATACAATAATATACTATAATATACAACACACCACACAAACCACCAGATCCTATCCCACACAATATCACATCATACCAACCCACACCACAACATTACATAACAAAACACAGTATAATATAATATAATGTAATACAATATAATACAATATAATGGGATGTGATGTGATGTGGTGATATAATATAGCATAACAACATAACATAAATAACGTAACATAATATATTATATATATCAAATGATATATTCTCTCTAGAACGTTGTCTTCATCGAGGACACTGAAAGCCGATATGTACCGGAAAATCTTTCCTGTATAATATATATGTCTATTTCTGTCGCTCTGTACTGTTGGTGTTATGTATAGGCTCATTTAAAACTGCACTCAGGTGGACCATTAATGGCTCCTTTATAGTTTTGATCATTTGCCATTCCCTGGCGCTCTCAGATAATCTTAAATGTTCTCCTGTGCTTCGGCAGCTGACCAATAATATGATTGGTTAACCTTTTACCTCTGACCTGTACACAAATGTCAAACAACTATAAACAAATCCACAGTCCTAGACAATATTTGTGTGCATTTCGGTCGAAGCTTACTGTGTTTTAGCAGGCTAAATATTCCTTCTCCTTGCTTTTTTGCTGATGCCGTGCATATTTGTGACCGTTAACATATCGCATAATACTCTTTACATGTACGTTTCTGTTGCATTCTTAAATTCTCATCAATCGGGCGTTGAATTATCCAGTCACATGACGCACATTAGAGAACACAACTTTTATAAAACTAGAATTTTACATCGCCTATCGTGCGTCTAGAATAGCTCAGTTCGTACGAAATATATATTATATATACATATATATATATATATGTGTGTGCATGTTTAAATATATGTGTATTGAAAATAAAAGAAATGTCATTGTTCTTTTAGTTTTTTTTGTATTTGTTTTTATTCGTTGTTTTCATTTGATATATGGAATATGCCTACCATAACATTATAACTTAATACAGTAATTATCACTTAAAATATATATAAAAACATATTGTATGGGTTTTCATTCTGAGAAATACGTCATCATAAATTATTTCTAATTAAGTGTATGATCAATCAGTAAACAGCGTCTAACGGAACCATTACATGGCTATTAACAGTTCAAAGGTCAGGTTTTCTGCAGAGAACGAAAGCTGCAGGTCTACTTGGAAACATTCTATACAACAGACGTTTATGCATACGAGTTAGTTTTCAGACATCAGAGACATATAATTTTTTAGAAAAGAATAAACCTGCAATTATCTTTCTGTATTATTATAGCCTTTCTTTTCGCTTTATACTCCTGTATGCCTTGCAACGTTCTTTTTTATTTCTGATTTTGCTATTATTCGGCGAAATATGTTTTAATATGTATTAATGATTATTCGTCGTGATTCTCGATTAGAAACTGGCTTCACATCACGCAGGACATTACCATAAGTGCTCCGCCCTCCGTTACAGCAGCCATCCCAGTGTATGTAGACTCCGAGTCTACAAACTTTCTAAAAAATATACTTTTTCTTCCTTCACCTCTAGATACTCCCATTTTTAACATTCTCTGTATATGTACATTCTCAGCCTCATTGACATCATGTTCAACTTGAAATGAATTTATGACTTCCTTCATTAAGTCATATTTATCTCTTCTCAACAATGTGCCGTCTATCGTTGCATTTCCTACCAATAAATCGGTTCTCAAGTTTCCTCTGACATAAGCCTGACCAAGGCAGTATATTCATGTAATGCGCTGGTACAATGAGTTGTTCAATAAGTCTCATTATTATTTTCTCAGCATGAACTTTTCTATCTTGCGCAGCATGCTTAGAGAGTATGTGAGTATTACCGAGTGCGTTGATGTATCAGTTATCAACCAATTAAGAGCTGTTGTAACTCCCTTTATCTCCATCCTCATGCTTGATGTGACAATGGAATATGCTGAAGATTTCTCAACCAACTTCACGCCGTACTTCAGGAAACCTCATGTCCAATTGTGATTCATGAATGAAATACTTTGGACCTGTCAGCAGACACGGCCCCGCCTTTTTACTTATAGTAAGTAAAGTAACCCATAGCATTTATTAATGCCGTAGGGGTGTGAGATGTTAGCGATCTCACATTTCAGATGATTTACAAATGAGGGTGGTAACCATCTCCTCCCCCTCGCATTCTTTACTTCCCGGATTAATCCGGCACCCATTTAAGGCAGGGTCGACCCGGGAGCAGTTGCGATCTGAAAAAAACATTTCCGCCTCAACTGGGGATGAACACAGGACCACTCATATGCGAAGCCAGTGCGCTATCAACTGCACTACGCGGCTCCCTAATTTTACTAATAACCCAATGTCGTTGGCGAACAATTATTTACAGCAAACATTAATCCATCCGGCTAGAACGCCGGCCTCAGATTCCTGAGGTATTGTGTTCAATCCGCGATTGGGACAAGGAATTTTATCTTTCGGAGGTGTAATAAAAAATTCTTCCTCTACATGTCGCGGCAACATATTTGACAACTAAGGCTTATTTCCACAGCCTTAACAGCCTCCCTGCACTCCCTAACAGGAAAACACGCAGTAATGAAAGTTATTCATCCATATAGAAGGAATAAAGGAATATAAAGGACCTATCGGTGACACAAGAAACAAGATTAACGACAACGGTTATAAACTAATAGATACATGCATCCAGCACAACCTCTTTATAATGAACACCTTATTTAAACATAGACAGTCACAAGTGTACACATAGACAGTTACAAGTGTACACATGGTATAAATGGAACCGCTTGGAATGCAAGTGCCAGATAGACTCTATACTAAAAAAAAAAAGAAACAATAGACGACAAATAACAAAAGCACGAGTAATACCTAACGTGTGTGCAGACACTGACCATAAGACAGTAATAATAACAGTAAAAAAAAAACAGAGCGAAAGATAACAAGGACAAGAAAATCACAAAGCACCAGGGGCAACTGGAAATACAGAAATTAGAAGAACTAAACATGCGCGAAAAATAAATTAAGGAAGTTAACGATGAATTTGCAAAGCTACGTGAAAACACACAGCACATAGAAGAAGAATTGAAATATTTCAAAACTACTATCATACAAACAGCAGGAAACATATGCGGATATAAATACCATAAATGCACGAAACCAAAAATAACAGCTTGGTGGACAGAAGAGTTAAAGAACGCGACGAAAGATAAACAACAAAAATATAAGAAATGGACAACAAACACAACGCATGAAGATTACTTAGCATACAAGACTGCAAAGATTAACACCAAGAACATCATCGAATTTTCAAAAACTAAGTCATGGCAAGAATATGGAGAAATGCTTAACAAAGATAGACAAAACGCATCAAAGATGTTCTACAAAAAAGTACAAAACATGAGAAGTGAAACAGACATCTATGAACCAATAGAAATAATCAACGATGAACAGGGAAACATACAAAATAGGTCCCAAGAAATCATGGAAAGATGGACAAATTACTTCAATCAACTGTTAAATTTAAAGAAAAAAGAAGAGATGACAACAATAAATACAATGGAAGAAGTCATAGAACCAAACATCCTGACATCTGAAATTGATTGAAGACGCGGTTAATCATGCACCAAACAGCAAAGCACCGGAAATAGACGGCATACCTATAGAACTAATAAAAAAGGATAACAGTGGCAGGTATGATGTGGTTACACAGATTTTTCAATGTGATATGGAAGACACAAAAGATACCGCAAGAGTGGAATACAGCGGTGATTGTTCCCATCTTCTCCTTCTTCAGCGTTCATTCACAAACTCCCGCTGGATCTCTCTTATAGCAGAACTATGGTCCTATTAGATTTCCATTTCTAGCAGGATGTAGTCCGGAGAATTAAAAGGCGTTGTTTCGCCGTTTTATTTGCGCCAATGGCCCGATACATCCTTCTTCGGCGGATATTCCCATCTGAGAGAAAAAAAAGGCAGCAAGAAGGGCTGTGCTAAGTATAGAGGCATATAACTCTTAAGACACATAGGAAAAATCTTTAGCAAGATACTAGAGAAGAGGATGCGAACATATATAGAACCACAGCTCAACAACACACAAATGTACTTTAGAACAAAATAAAAGCTGTACATGTACAATCTTCGCCATCAAACAACTTTCAGAAATAACGACGGAACATAACCAAGATTTATATTTGGCTTTCGTTGATCAAAACAAAGCTTTTGACAGAGTGGATAGAGCAACAATTATGGATAACACTACAGACATATGGAGTTCCATAATAGCTGATATGCCTATGTCAGAGCATACACGCCAACAGTCAATGCGCCCTAAGAACAAGCGCAAGCATATTAGAATATTTTCAAATCCACTCGGGAGTGCACAAGACACTGCAGAATACAAGCACATGTCCACAAAATTACGGCTCTCCAAAATGACCAATGCCCATGTCAAAAAGGTCCCCAGAGTCCAGAATACATTCTGCAGACATGCCCACTCTTCGATGACGTGAGAACGAAAATATGGCCCCGAGAGACAGATCTGAAGTTAAAGCTATGGGGCAACCGTTAGGACCTACTGCTGACGACTGAATTCTTAAAGGTGGCCATCTTCCTCTATAGACTTATGAGCTTAGGAAACTGATCGGTGAAGAAGAATAAGAAATGCACTCGGGAGTGAGACAGGGATATGTACTATCCCCCCTATTGTTTATAAGATATCGGGAGTGAGACAGGGATATGTACTATCCCCCCTATTGTTTATAAGATATCGGGAGTAAGACAGGGATATGTACTATCCCCCCTATTGTTTATAAGATATCGGGAGTGAGACAGGGATATGTACTATCCCCCCTATTGTTTATAAGATATCGGGAGTGAGACAGGGATATGTACTATCCCCCCTAATTGTTTATAAGATATCGGGAGTGAGACAGGGATATGTACTATCCCCCCTATTGTTTATAAGATATCGGGAGTGAGACAGGGATATGTACTATCCCCCCTATTGTTTATAAGATATCGGGAGTGAGACAGGGATATGTACTATCCCCCCTAATTGTTTATAAGATATCGGGAGTGAGACAGGGATATGTACTATCCCCCCTAATTGTTTATAAGATATCGGGAGTGAGACAGGGATATGTACTATCCCCCCTATTGTTTATAAGATATCGGGAGTGAGACAGGGATATGTACTATCCCCCCTATTGTTTATAAGATATCGGGAGTGAGACAGGGATATGTACTATCCCCCCTAATTGTTTATAAGATATCGGGAGTGAGACAGGGATATGTACTATCCCCCTATTGTTTATAAGATATCGGGAGTGAGACAGGGATATGTACTATCCCCCCTATTGTTTATAAGATATCGGGAGTGAGACAGGGATATGTACTATCCCCCCTAATTGTTTATAAGATATCGGGAGTGAGACAGGGATATGTACTATCCCCCCTATTTGTTTATAAGATATCGGGAGTGAGACAGGGATATGTACTATCCCTCCTAATTGTTTATAAGATATCGGGAGTGAGACAGGGATATGTACTATCCCCCCTATTGTTTATAAGATATCGGGAGTGAGACAGTGATATGTACTATCCACCCTATTTGTTTATAAGATATCCGGAGTGAGACAGGGATATGCACTATCCCCCCTATTTGTTTATAAGATATCGGGAGTGAGACAGGGATATGTACTATCCCCCCTATTTGTTTATAAGATATCCGGAGTGAGACAGGGATATGCACTATCCCCCCTATTTGTTTATAAGATATCGGGAGTGAGACAGGGATATGTACTATCCCCCCTAATTGTTTATAAGATATCGGGAGTGAGACAGGGATATGTACTATCCCCCCTATTTGTTTATAAGATATCGGGAGTGAGACAGGGATATGTACTATCCCCCCTATTGTTTATAAGATATCGGGAGTGAGACAGGGATATGTACTATCCCCCCTATTGTTTATAAGATATCGGGAGTGAGACAGGGATATGTAATATCCCCCCTAATTGTTTATAAGATATCGGGAGTGAGACAGGGATATGTACTATCCCCCCTATTGTTTATAAGATATCGGCAGTGAGACAGGGATATGTACTATCCCCCCTAATTGTTTATAAGATATCGGGAGTGAGACAGGGATATGTACTATCCCCCTAATTGTTTATAAGATATCGGGAGTGAGACAGGGATATGTACTATCCCCCCTATTGTTTATAAGATATCGGGAGTGAGACAGGGATATGTACTATCCCCCCTATTGTTTATAAGATATCGGGAGTGAGACAGGGATATGTACTATCCCCCCCATTGTTTATAAGATCGGGAGTGAGACAGGGATATGTACTATCCCCCCTATTGTTTATAAGATATCGGGAGTGAGACAGGGATATGTACTATCCCCCCTATTGTTTATAAGATATCGGGAGTGATACAGGGATATGTACTATCCCCCCTATTGTTTATAAGATATCGGGAGTGAGACAGGGATATGTACTATCCCCCCTATTGTTTATAAGATATCGGGAGTGAGACAGGGATATGTACTATCCCCCCTATTGTTTATAAGATATCCGGAGTGAGACAGGGATATGTACTATCCCCCCTAATTGTTTATAAGATATCGGGAGTGAGACAGGGATATGTACTATCCCCCCTATTGTTTATAAGATATCGGGAGTGAGACAGGGATATGTACTATCCCCCCTAATTGTTTATAAGATATCGGGAGTGAGACAGGGATATGTACTATCCCCCCTATTGTTTATAAGATATCGGGAGTGAGACAGGGATATGTACTATCCCCCCTAATTGTTTATAAGATATCGGGAGTCAGACAGGGATATGTACTATCCCCCCTAATTGTTTATAAGATATCGGGAGTGAGACAGGGATATGTACTATCCCCCCTATTGTTTATAAGATATCGGGAGTGAGACAGGGATATGTACTATCCCCCCTATTGTTTATAAGATATCGGGAGTGAGACAGGGATATGTACTATCCCCCCTATTGTTTATAAGATATTGGGAGTGAGACAGGGATATGTACTATCCCCCCTATTGTTTATAAGATACATAGATCACATCTGCAAAGTAGCAAAGACAGCGGAAGAAAACAATCTGAAGGATGAATTGCCATTTGCAGACGACGAAGTACTTGTAGCATCATCAGAAGTGCAACTACGAAGGCAGACAGGTTACATCAAACATGCCATACCTTTAACATGAAGATAAACATAGAAAAGACCGAAGTAATGAAGATAGGAAGAACAGAAAGAAACACCAACATATATATAAACAACAGACAAACAAGTGACATAATTCACATATCTAGGAAGCAATATAACAACAGATGAAAAGAGCAGCAAAGAAATACACAATAGATATAGTAAACTTTATCAAGCCCTAGGGCAAATGACACCAATCTTAAAAAACAAAAATGTAGATTTAAACACCAAAATAACACTATTCAAAACGATTATTACGCCAACGATGGGCTACCAATGACAAACATGGACAACAGCAGCACAAGACAAACGTAATCTTGTGACAGCTGAAATGGCATGCTTACGCAGATTCCTAGAAATATCGCTAAGAGACAGAGTGAGAGATGAGGACATTAGACAAAGAACCGGCACCACACCATCATGGAATATATTAAGACAAAAGATCAAATGGTTTGCACACATCAGCAGACTACCATCAGACAGCATACCACAGTAAGCTATGCTACACAGATACAGTGAAGACAGACCTATAGGCAGCCCTCGAAAACGATGGACCACCGAAATAAAAGAGGCGACAAATTCCACAATATACTCAGCAAACAAGCTATACCTATAACAACTATAACTATAGCGTAACTGAATAAATATAGACACAAAAAAGTATATAAAAACATACAATAAAACTAAATAGAACAATTCTCCACGTTTCGGTCAACACGGGACCTTTTTAACGAAACTAATAACATAAACTAAACAAAACCACATAAAATTGATAATTGAATTGACCAAACCATGTTTCCCTTACACAGGCAGAAACATAACCCGGTATCAGTTGTGGAAACGCATGTCCAGTAAAAGAGAAAATGCGTGCTTTCATTATGTGGACATATTTGCGCACTATTGTTGAGTATAAATAAACAAACTGGAAAGTGGGAAAGTAGAGACAATAGAGATGTGGTTTTATAGAAGAATGTTAAGAATACCATGAAATGCAAGAAAAACTTATGTTGAGGTGAAAGAATCAAATGCGAAACGGACCTAAATCAATAATATAAGAAAAGGGCAATCTTCATTTTTTGGTCACTTAATGAGACACGCAGGTTTGGAGAACATAGTCACAACGGGTAAGATTGAAAGCAACAGAGACAGAGGGCGACAACGTGAGAAAATATTAGAGTATTTGACAACCTGGCACGGCAGGGAAACAACAACGATCTTGATACATAATACTGTGGACAAAGAGATGTGGAGAGCCATGATCGCCTATGTCAGCTTACATGGCACCTGATGATGATGATTGATGAGTAATGACGCGGTTGTAAGGGTGTGGGTGTGGATGGGTTTAGGGGAAGGAAAGATACAAGACTTTCCATGCGCTGTCAAATGATGATCCTTCTTGTATCTTGTATGCGGAGCCGTGCACAATCTAGTGAACATATATCGGATGTGGAGTGCCGGGACGTGCACAATCCAGAGGATACCACCAAACTGCAACGCCTTGGAAATAAAGCCGCAGATATACATGCCCAAATAATGTGGTGCATTGGAAAAGAGTGACACGGGAACTACTTACGATGTATCTAAGATACTCTCAAATCGAAGTGAGAATGTGATTACCCAGATAAAAATTTACCCAGATAAAGGTTACCCAGATAAAGTTTACCCAGATAAAGTTTACCCAGATAAAGTTTACCCAGATAAAGTTTACCCAGATAAAGTTTACCCAGATAAAATTTACCCAGATAAAGTTTACCCAGATAAAGTTTACCCAGATAAAGTTTACCCAGATAAAGTTTACCCAGATAAAGTTTACCCAGATAAAGTTTACCCAGATAAAGTTTACCCAGATAAAGTTTACCCAGATAAAGTTTACCCAGATAATGTTTACCCAGATAAAGTTTACCCAGATAAAGTTTACCCAGATAAAGTTTACCCAGATAAAGTTTACCCAGATAAAGTTTACCCAGATAAAGTTTACCCAGATAAAGTTTACCCAGATAAAGTTAAAAATGATGTCTATCATGAGCCATCCGGACGGGACCAGAATATCATTTTCTGATTACGAACATCATCATGAAGTGCCGTCTCCGCAACGAAGGTTGGCTGCAACAGACCTCCAACATCCCTTGTCTCTTATTTTGGTGGCGCACTCTGCACGAATGTAACCTGCCCATCGTGTGATGTTACTCGTCCACTTGTATCTCTGTCCACCTCGTGCTCGCCTCCCTTTGACTTTACCCTCCAGTATGATCTTCACTAAGGTGCCATGTCTTTTCAAGTGTCCAAAATATTTCATTTGCCTGATCTTTATTTCTCTTAGTAGTTCTTTCTTCATATTAAGTGTTTTTAGAAATCTTCGTTTGTTTTCTTCTCTGTCCATGATGTTCTCCCTATTCTTCTATATACCCACATCTCAAAGACATCAATTATGTCTTCTAATTGCTCGTTTAGTGTCCATATTTCTGAGCCATACATTAATATAGAACAGGATTACGAACAGGACATAACAAACTTAATCACCACCTTTATCAGAAATACAAAACTGGCACAACAGATTTAGACCCCCTTATGTGGCAGAACACTATGACAGCCAAACACTTATTGCAGATCGGCCCAACATCTTTCCTTTCATAAAAAAAACTCTACGTACTGCTCGGAGTTGGCGTTGACCTATACGTTTGTCAGTTATCAATGTGAAAACAGAGGAGGAATTGATATGTAGATCTCTTGCAAACTTATTAAAATGGATGTCAATGGACCACCAATACTTTCATTTAAATATGTTCTGGATGGCAAAAGAAAGAGATCACGATAAATGTTTCGTATGGCACTCAGCAAATAGGGCATGGTTAGTTTCAACAACATGAAAGAACTACATCCGCGGCAGCCCAAGAGAGAAGGACATATGGCTACGCATTTGAATGTAAATGATATAGACAGAAACGACGTATTTGCTACAAAGATTATAAAACAAAGAATAGGCCCTATGAAATAAAATAAATATGCATGCATGATTCAAAGAATCACTTAGGCTATAGGTCAATTAAGTTAGACGAAGGAAGCTAAGGTATGACTGTAGATTCGTCTTGCTAAAGAATTAAAAACATAAAAATTAACTATAAATTGTTTATTTTACTTATTTTGTTTTTAATTATTTAAAAAAAGATTGTATATTTCGATGGATGGCATGAGAGTCAATAGCTGTCTTTGTAAATAGCTATGTCTTTGATATTCAACGTGTAATGATCTTGTTGTAGAAATTCGTTACGGTGGAGAGGGGGGGGGGGACTTTTACCACAATTTTTCTAAGATCCTATTAATAAAAATAAAGTAATGTTCTGACTTCATAACGGGATATTTTAATCCCCAACTCCCTATCTACGATCTTGTTAAAATCCTAAACCTTCGATGAAAAGATTCCAGATCTGGGGGAATTGAACTAGGCACAGTGTAACGACACCGAATCATTGCCTTGCAACTCGAGTAAACAGGGTTTTCCGTACTTGACTACCGCATCCCCCCAGATGTTGATGCGATGTTGTCCTGACATTCAAACTGTGTACTCGAGTCACTGAGAACAAACCAATCGAGGCACGGTCTATTACAATTAACAACGAACATCCCGTACAAGTATCCTCAGTAGTACAAATACAACATCCGCATTAGTGCCAATAGGCCTTCTTGTAAATATAAATAACATAGAGACAGTAAAATGTTGCTTTAAATAATAGCCTGGTCCGTTCTCAATGACTTGAGTACATAGTGTGAATGACTTGACAAAATCGCTCAAAATCGAGGGGGGAGGGGGGAGTTGCGTTTAGTCAAGTACGGGAAAACCCGTTTACTTGAGTTGTAAGGCGATTCGGTGCCGTCAGAACGGATCTGCATTCCCGTTAGAATCAGAAGACAATAGTGCAATACTATCAACAATTTAAAAAATCAGTTTTCAAGTATTTTGCGAAACTAAATCTATAGTTTTCACATACGATAACATTTGATAATAATATTATATAAACAGAATAACAAAATAAATTGTATCCAGTCAACATAAATAAATATTAACCGTATTATATTAATTATCCTGCTTAATATACAACTGTAAATATCTGGATGAATGTTCATGATATACCACTCATCTTGTTTTCACAGCCAATGTTGTTATAAAAATTCAGACTTCCGTATCGGATGATCTATTCCGTTTATTGTTGCTTGTTGTCTTGCATGAGGTGATATGTCGGTCGACTATTCTAGCAAGTCTGTTTATGAAAAGTTTGAAAATAAAAACATTTAGGTTTCCCAAATCTCCACACAAGGTTCGTAAACTCTACCTTTCATTTTTGGCACACGTCGAAGAGTATTATTGCATGTTAAACGTGATGTTTATAAATGAAATTTGAATTGCGAGTTAAATCAGTTATGATTTTCTCAGCTGATAATTTTTATAATTTTATATTAAATGTGGACGCCTAATAATAGTATTTACTATTACTATCACAGTAGTATCACATCAATCACTTATTACACTATAGATAGACTATAGTTAAGTATAGTATACTATTCAGAATAGTTGTGGAAATCGAATAGTATTACACAGTATTATGTATACTTTTCTAGATGTTACACTTTACTTTTAAATTAAACTAATTTAATTAATGTGTGAACCAAGTCTAGATTAGCCTACTGCTACTATTTTAGCCTACTACTTTCGAGGCATGCTGCATACTATTTAAATTTTAATTAATGTATTCGCTCAGTCATTTTAGTAATGAGTGAATCGTGAGTGAATTGGAATATGGGATTTGATGATGGTCAAGGTAAGAATTGGCGAATAATATATAGTATATAGTTATTATATAGGCATATAATGTATACAATTACAACTGTTTTTCCCTTCCTTCGATATAATGCTTACTAAGTAAGTGAACTCATTTACCTGTTTACTTTTTTAAATTTATTGATGGAGTTAGTGATATTACTTTATTTCGTTGCTGTTGCCATTATTTTGTTCTTTTTAATATTAATTTAATCTTCACGTATAGTACTATAATAGTAGTGTTCCTGTGTATTTATTGATCCGTATATTTATTTACTTAAATAGTTAGATGGCCACAGCAATACGTGAAAAAAATGGCACTGCCGCAACAGGACCTGACCTGCTGCGTTTGCATAGTTCTACTGCTCATGATTGGAGAACAGAAAAGCGGATACACAAAGATTTCTATGATGATGGAACACTGACATTTTTCTGGTAGGTTTAATTTTTTACATTTACGTACACATTGGTTGTGCAGATTTCTAAGTTTTTTAAGTAGATGAAGTCCAAGTGGTAACCTCATTGCTTTCATCTGAATTGTGCACACAATGGTCAGGTTTGACATTATGTTCGTCCATCACAAGTGATGATGACCATTTGTTACATCCACTTTTGAAAATTCAATATTAGTTATGTTCTTGATTATGAGTTCGTAGATGGCTAATGAGCCCTATTTGAGCTGTAAATGTCCTCTGACAGTTTGGGCATGGAATGACCACTGTAGACGAATCTTGCTCTATCTGTGACTTTCTAGCTACTCTCCACTGTTGAGCTGCTGCATTTCTCCTCTGTTCACAAGATGATGTGCTCTTTTTGATTGTCAAGCGCCAATAGATTGTCGATCTATTTTATGCAAGTTCTTCCCATGTATCTTGGTTTATTTCAAAGGCTTTTAGTGAGGTCTTTAACGAGTCCTTGTAGCGCTTCTTTTGGCCACCTTGAGATTGTGTACCCTTCTCCAGCTCACCATAAAGAAGTAACTTTGACAGTCGATGGTCTGGCAATCGCACCAAATGACCTGCCCAACGAAACTAGGTTAATGCCATTTCTATGCCAAACATTTGCATAAAATCTGCAGAAAATGCTGCTTGCCATGGCGATCCTTGTATACACTTCATCATCAACGTTGGCATTTTGTGATAACGTACTACCTAGGTATGTGAACATGATGTGTTACCAAAAGCTGATTAGTTCTGAAGAATGTATTTGAGTTTCTGCATTCCAACCATAACATGTTTGTGTATTACTTCTTTAGTGCATGAGAACATAGTGGTTAGTGCACTGTATTCCTAGTTGAGTGATTCAGGATTCAATTTCCAGATCAATCAGAAATATTTCTAAAATTACAAACAACTCCTAGGTTAACCCAATCTATGGAAATGTGTACCAGATCCTCTGGGTATGTTCATTTGATTAATTTTTTTGCAGATTCAGGCACCCCTCTTATAAGGACCACTATACCAACCTTTAGATTGCATGTACTTTTTTAGTGCTTTCTTGGGCCTCTGATTCCAGAGCATATACTGAAGTTGTCCTCCCGTCTAGTTCTTCCTGGACATCAGAATCTATGCTTCTATTACCCAACATCAAATTTAATTTTCTGTCATTTGTAATCTATCTATCTATTCGCTAAACCCTTTGTTGCCTTTCAGTGTCAGGGGTAGAAGAGTTTTCTGAGATGGCCCTCTTGTGTGCTGAGTATGTTGTGCAGTTTGTCGCCTCTTTTATTTTGGTGGTCCATCGTTTTTGTGGTTGGCCTCTAGGTCTGCCTTCACTGTATCTGTGTAGCATAGCTTGCTGTGATATGATGCTTGCAGAGATGAATAAACCATCGTAACTGGAACTTTAAATATTTTAGTCTGTACTGGGTTAGGGTATTTTTAGATGACATTTTCCGATTGCGAAAATCACACTGTCTCTATCTAATTACTTTCCATAGACACCTTATTTCTAAGACTTGAATCTGGCTTTGGTCATTGTCCATGATTCACATGCATCAAAGCTAGAACTTGCTTGAGTTTAGTTATATCTTGTGTGCATCATCCTATATTGAATAACATTCTGCAAAATTTTCGAGCAGTTGATAAAGCTAATAGAGATAAATCAGTTATTATAAAATAATGCTATGCGAGAGTGATTAAATAGAGCTAATTATTAGCGCTGACGGAAATTGAACCAAGTCCGTTCTAGTAGCACTGAATCACCTTGCAATTC
Organism: Meghimatium bilineatum; assembly: GCA_034231615.1. Taxonomy (NCBI): domain Eukaryota; kingdom Metazoa; phylum Mollusca; class Gastropoda; order Stylommatophora; family Philomycidae; genus Meghimatium; species Meghimatium bilineatum. Next base: position 2,419,380 of record CM067318.1, on the reverse strand, counting down.
ACGTAAACAGGTTTTCTGTATTTGACCTACTATGTCCCCAAAAGTGATCTGATCCCGTCAAGAATTTCAACCTGTGCACTCAGGTCACTGAAAATGGAACACTCGAGACAAGGACAAACATCCCATACAAGTATTGAAGTATCCTCAGTGTATGTATGTATCCACAAACATAGAAAATTCATATTTGTACTACTAGGACCGATAGGCCTACTTGTAAACATAAATAACATAGAGACAGGACATATTTAATCTGTCTGATGAGTGTACTGATAGAGGATATTTCACCTGATAGAGTATTAGGATAAACCTGATAGAGTGTTAGGAATACAATCATTCTCAACTCTACTTTATTAATATATATATTTATTTTTATCCCCAGGAGAGCTCACACAATCACCGCTCTCGTTGTATTCAGTTGTGCTCTAGTATATGTTGCTCTTTTTGAGGTGCCTACAGAAGATGGAGACTTTAATGCCAAGAGGTGGGTAGTGCAGACTTCATTATATTTTCCTATGTGTTTGCATATTCACGATTTCTTAAACTTCCATCAAGAAGACTACCTACTGGAAAGATTATGCCATGTAAATAAATGTTTGTATATTGATCCTAAAGGCCAATTCATGCACTTGTATTCTCTTATGTCAAGCGCTATGACAAATGACATCGATTCTCATAAACAAATATGTGGATTTAAACACCAACATGACATTGTTCAAGACGATTATTGCCTTGATACCAATGTCAAACATGAACAAAGACAAAAGTAAACTTGTGACAACTGAAATGGCAGTTTGTGCAGAATCTTAGGAATATCGCTGCGGGACAGTAAAGAACGATGACATTAGGAAAAAAGCTGGCGCAACACCGATACTATAATACATTAAGAGGCAGCAGATCGAGTGGTTTACACACGTCGGCAGACAGTGTCCCTAAATAAGTGATTCTACAGATACAACGGCCATAGACCTAGAGGTAGACCATGAAAGTGTTGGACCACCGAAATAAGGGAGGCAGCAAGTACCTCGATATATATATAGCGCATGTGAAGGCCGTCTCCAAAGAACTCTTCTACCCCTGATGCGTCAAGGCAAAAGGGAATCAGCGTATAGATAGACATTCTTTTATATACCATATGTTTTATTATTGTCTATTTACATGCTATATTGTTGTTATGTTTGTACTTGACAGGGGTCTAACAGCGATATGTATCACTTTCCTACTGTTCGGTATTATAAACACACCCGATGGGCCTTTTATCAGACCACATCCTGGTATGTATTTGATGTGTTGTGCTTGTATAGGAATATTGATACAATTAGCACAATTCTTTATTCTGTTTCTGTATTTCTTATTGCATCTATGTATATCTCTATATCTATGTAAGTTAAATTTATTGCACACATATTATTAGGTGTTACTTCTGTTTGATGCTCATTTTCCGATTGAGAACAAGCCACAACAGACTCAAACACACACATGCAGGAAGCTTGGAATCTGTGACACTGAATTGTACCCATGTCGGCAATCTCCAGAAAATATAGAACATATTTTACTAAACTTCCCCCCTGTATGACACCACAAGAAGAAAACTGGGTGTCTGGAACAGCTGTGACAAACTGTACATCCTTGTCTCGGGGCTGGTGACCATAGTACAGTTCATTGATGAAATTCAAATCAGCCTACCATGACCAACTGGAGAATGGGGAAGAAGGGGAAGAAAGTTTGATATACTGGTAATCTGACACATTAGAGTAAGCTCAATTGGGCAAATCTGTTTCCACAACTTTGGCAAATCTATGTTTCTCCAACTTTGACAAATCTTTTTCCCCAACTTTGGCAAATCTATGTTTCTCCAACTGCTTTTTGTGTGGAGAATTTTGAATATATATGATGTCTGGCCAATTAAGCAAGATAACAACATTCGGGGAAGTGCTGGTCTGTTGCAGAAATGCTTTGTGCTGCAAAAGAACTGATATTTGCATTGTTAGCTTTTTTAAATAAGTCGTGGCTAAGTCCTCTGTGGACTTGGAATCTCCTCAGTCTGTTGCATTGTGCACACATTGAAATATATATCTGTCTGGAAATTATAAAAAAGTCAGAAATATGCTTGGTTGAAATTTGTTAGCAAGAGATAATTCTATGGGTACAAGCTGTAATTGCTTACACACAGAAAAACATGATTAGCCATACATCCTTCATGAATTGCAAACATCAGTTCTGTTGTACACGTTAACTTTGGTTGCTCAAAGTTATAAGTGTAAGGTTTATATGAATCTTATAAGTGTAAGGTTTATATGAATCTTATAAGTGTAAGGTTTATATGAATATTACAGACATAAAGTATTTTAGTACAAACTTTGTGGTAACAATTTTACACATTTCTTTGAAATTTAGATTTTATTTTTTGTATTAAGAAAACAATACAGACCAAATGAAAAATAGTAAAGACCAAATACTCAATGCAGACACAGAAAGATTTTTGCTTTTGAATACAAGTGCTATAGATGTTTGTTAAGACCTAGTTATATAGACAAGACAAATATATTCATACTGTAGCAAATAAAGAAACTTACTAAGAACCAATTTCGGCATTGGTGAAACTGTAAATTTGTTTGGTTTTTGACATATAATGAGACATGACTGACTTTCTATAATTATTTTGCAAGGAAATCATCTTGCAGTAACAGTGTAGGGTGGGAGGAAGGTGAACTCACTTTCTAAAATCATCTTGCAGTAACAGTGTAGGGTGGGAGGAAGGTGAACTCACTTTCTAAAATTATCTTGCAGTAACAGTCTAGGGTGGGAGGACAGAGAAAATTCTGGATTGGTAACATCAATAAATGATCTTGACTTGATATTTCTAAACTGCTCCGAATGGTTGAGGACTGGTATTTAGAGAGCTTTTTGTGTTGATGTCTCCAGTGTGGCATCCCTATGACCCTGTTAGGTTGTGGGTCCTATCTTTATTATTATAAAGACAAAAATTGTTGCTCTTCAAAAGGTCTCAGAGGCAAATAGAATTGAGTTAATTGTATGTTATTTGTAACAGAACAGCATGCCGTCTGCTGGGAAGTCACTAAAAGCATGTAGTTTTATAACTCATGATGATCCAGTGGACCTCTGCAAAAGTGTACTTACAAACATAATACTTCAGCCTTACTCCAAGTGGAAGCTTGATGTACTTACAAACATAATACTTCAGCCTTACTCCAAGTGGAAGCTTGATGTACTTACAAACATAATACTTCAGCCTTACTCCAAGTGGAAGCTTGATGTACTTACAAACATAATACTTCAGCCTTACTCCAAGTGGAAGCTTGATGTACTTACAAACATAATACTTCAGCCTAACTCCAAGTGGAAACTTGATGTACTTACAAACATAATACTTCAGCCTAACTCCAAGTGGAAACTTGATGTACTTACAAACATAATACTTCAGCCTAACTCCAAGTGGAAACTTGATGTACTTACAAACATAATACTTCAGCCTAACTCCAAGTGGAAACTTGATGTACTTACAAACATAATACTTCAGCCTAACTCCAAGTGGAAACTTGATGTACTTACAAACATAATACTTCAGCCTAACTCCAAGTGGAAAGTTGATGTACTTACAAACATAATACTTCAGCCTAACTCCAAGTGGAAACTTGATGTACTTACAAACATAATACTTCAGCCTAACTCCAAGTGGAAACTTGATGTACTTACAAACATAATACTTCAGCCTAACTCCAAGTGGAAAGTTGATGTACTTACAAACATAATACTTCAGCCTAACTCCAAGTGGAAACTTGATGTACTTACAAACATAATACTTCAGCCTAACTCCAAGTGGAAACTTGATGTACTTACAAACATAATACTTCAGCCTAACTCCAAGTGGAAAGTTGATGTACTTACAAACATAATACTTCAGCCTAACTCCAAGTGGAAACTTGATGTACTTACAAACATAATACTTCAGCCTAACTCCAAGTGGAAACTTGATGTACTTACAAACATAATACTTCAGCCTAACTCCAAGTGGAAACTTGATGTACTTACAAACATAATACTTCAGCCTAACTCCAAGTGGAAACCTTATGAACACACTGCTGTTGTTATTTGACTCCTGCTATTTGTTTTTTGATAGCGCTCTACAATGACATAATTGTGACTGCTTACCTTTTAATTCATAGTTCTCCTTGTCTTGTATGGGCACACTATTTTAAGTCCTGTTCGACTTGGACCAGCATTTTCCAACTTCACTGGTGTGTACCATCATGTGATTTCTGAATGAAAAGTGGCAGATTTCATGAATCGGTGTACACTGTGACCTTCGCTCAGGTTTCGAGGTATTACCTAACCTTTGCAGTGTGATTTGTAGAATTTATATTTAAAATAGGGTTAGGATCAGTTATAAATTAAAAAATAAATTAGTTATAAAAGTTATATTTATAAATGTGGTTTGTGTCGGGAGATCTGACGTCATGGCATCCATTGGTGTTACACGCGCAGTGTACACCGATACGAAAAATTTACCTGAAATGTTTAATTCTGGAGACCTCTCAGATTTTCCGTATTTTGAAGAACATATTGCTTGTATTTTAATAGCAAAATAATTGTGTCTGCATCAAAAATTTGGTTTGACCAGAAGCCTTAAAATAATAAAAAATCTATAAATTAAAAAATGAGTTAAAATGCGAAGTAAACTGCACAGGTGCTTCAACATGTAGATTACCACCTAGATGTGCTGAACTGCACAGGTGCTTCAACATGTAGATTACCACCTAGATGTGCTGAACTGCACAGGTGCTTCAACATGTAGATTACCACCTAGATGTGCTGAACTGCACAGGTGCTTCAACATGTAGATTACCACCTGGATGTGCTGAACTGCACAGGTGCTTCAACATGTAGATTACCACCTGGATGTGCTGAACTGCACAGGTGCTTCAACATGTAGATTACCACCTGGATGTGCTTAACTGCACAGGTGCTTCAACATGTAGATTACCACCTAGATGTGCTGAACTGCACAGGTGCTTCAACATGTAGATTACCACCTGGATGTGCTGAACTGCACAGGTGCTTCAACATGTAGATTACCACCTAGATGTGCTGAACATGTTACCTTATATAGTTTGCTTACTCATTCAGGTGTTTACATTCTCTTACACAACCTAAAATTAATTGTACAAAAATGACTTTAAAATACCTTGTATGTTTTAATTTTGTTTATCCACTATTTATTTTTAATAAATATTTCTGTCTTCCTCAGTGTTTTGGAGGCTGATATTGTGTATGAGTATTATGTATGAACTAGCATTGGTGTTCCTGCTGTTTCAGGTCAGTGTTCACTGTGATCACAGTAGTTTACATATGTTTTGTTGTTGTACCAGTAATTTACTGAAAAATATACTGTGTAATATGACCTTGTCATTAGAGGTGAGAAAGAGAGTTCTGCAGTGCTATATAACCCCTATACTAACATATGGGTGCGAGTCTTGGACAATAAATAAAGTGGGAGATTGGAGGCAACAGAGATGTGGTTCTACAGAAGAATGCTGAGAATACCATGGACTGCCAGAAAAACTAACGTAGAGGTGTTAAAAGAGTTAAATGCGAAACGGACCTTAATCAACAATATAAGAAAAAGGCAATCTTCTTTTTTTGGCCACTTCATGAGACAGGCAGGTTTAGAGAACATAATCACAACAGGCAAGATTGAAGGCACCAGAGACAGAGGGCGACAACGTGAGAAAATATTAGACAGTTTGACAACCTGGCACGGCAAAGAAACAACAACGACTTTGATACATAATACTGTGGAGAGCCATGACTGCCTACGCCAGCCGGCATGGCACCTGATGATGATGACCAGTAATTTTACCGATCCAGGTCTAGTTTGTATCTTGCTCAATAAAATTTGGTGACTTCTCAATTTACCTGCAGAGAATAACATTTAGTGATCTTCCTTACATGTTTTAAATGATTGTTACATTGTCCATGTAGTGATATTGTCATTGATGAATAGGTGTGGTAGATGGACACGGATGGACAAATGACATCAAGGACTGGTCAAGACAAGACTTTTTTCTCATTCATCCACATTGTTGAAGATAGAAATCGCTGGAGGACTCTGTGTTCATGAATCCAATGTGGTATCTCTATGACCCCGTCAGGTTACATGCTTATAGTTTGATAGATGGAGGTGGTGTGCTTGAATTTTTAGATATGGCCTTTACAAAACAAACGGTGACATGTTTGATTTTATGGAAACCAGTTTAGGGCACGGTCTTCCAAAGAGAATATTCTATGGTTTACTGTGTGTAGGTAAGTGGAGTAGAACACTGAAAGTGTTACGAAAATGGAGATGTCAGAATATTTTCCGCAACTTAAGAACCTTCATTCCTGTTCATGCTGTAACTTTCAGATTTTCAGAGTTCAAAATTGTGCCCCATGGCTGTCAAACCTAATTGTTTATTTTCTCTTGCAAAGGAAAATTATCATCATCAAAAGAGGACAATGTCTTTTGTAAATCTACAGTTGTATGTAATTTCTAATTCTATATGTCAAGACAATGCTTGGATGAAATACTTCATGACTCATGACTGTTTTTTTAACAAAAAATTCTTTAGAGTAAATTAATTTTCAGTTGGAAAACTTCATTACAATTTATTTTCATTAATAATTTAATGTCCAAATATAATTATATGGGGCGTCATTGAATATGAAAATGTTTACAGAAAATGTACATAATCTACAAATATGTGTGCAATATATTTGATGCATATGTGTGAAATATATATGATGCATATATGCCCAATATATTTGATGCATATGTGTGCAATATCATCATTAAGTGACATATTCTTTCCAGAATGTAGTCTTTCCGATGGATCTCTTGAATTCTCCGCGGTCTTGAGCAAGTTGCCCTGCATCTTCCAGTGACATGCGCAGGCATTCTTGAATGTCTTTTGTCCAACATCGTCTTGGTCTGCTTTTGCCCATGTTGCCTTCTATCATCCCCTCCATTAACACTCCATGCCATCGTGTCTCTTAATATGACCAAAAAAAAAAACTAGCTTTTTCTTTAATATAGTTTTCAGAAGCCAGTCTTCCTGGACGTTAATTGTTTGTAACACCTCCTGGTTTGTTTTCTTCGCTGTCCATGGTATTCTCATAACTCTTTTATAACACTTTAATTCAAATGATGTTATTCTCTTGGCCACTGTTTTATTTAGTATGCAATATAATTGATGCATATATGTGAAAAACTGAATATTTACATTTTTCTAAGTGATATCAGAAGCACCCAAAATATATATAATTTATTCCATATAGTAGCACTCCTTGCAAAATTTAGTAGCACTTCCACAAGTTTGCATTCAACTAGTTATTCTATCTTATGAATTAAAAGTTCTGAATTAAATTGTGTAATCAATGCCCTATTGAATGTTTCTCTGATGTTTTGACAGTTCTTGACTATAAGAGACAAGCACTACAAAGTCTTGTCTTATCCTAGCCACTAGTGCTGTGAAATGTTTTGGGGAGCCTAAGTCTTCTATCATTAGCCTGTTGTGATGCCTTGTTGTTGCAATATGTGTCTGATGTTATCATTCCATCTTATTTTTATTCTTGCTCTGTAAACAGAAATTCTTTTGTTGTATGCTATAGATGGTAGGTGATCACATTCCATTCTCATAAGGTGGACAAACCATGTTATCTGTTGTATTTCAATGTATTTGATGCAGCGGTCCTATACAATTTCTGATGTCTTCATTTCTTATTCGGTCCGGTCTATTGACACTAACAATCTTCCTTGGGCAACTCATTTAGCAGGTTGTAATTTCTCTCTCCTGTGTTTTGTATATTGACCTTGTTCAAGACAGCATGTGTTTGAAATATATATCTCTGACAGCATGTGTTTGAAATATATATCTCTCATGCAGCAATGAAGAATTGAGTTCACATGAAAATGCATATTAGCGAATCTAGAAATATAAACTGATTGAAAGTATGATTGATGAAAACCAAAACTGATATATTGGTTATTGTTCATCTAGGGCTTCTTTATATTACAGGTATATCTGTGATTGGGCTGAAAAGAGTTAATGTTATAAGGGTTTAGTTATTGTAAATACTAAATTAAGTACACAGGTCACTGAAGACAACCATCAATATAATATAATCAGAAATAACAATAAAACATAGAACACAGACAATTAACAATGTGTCGGTCCTATTTGGACCTTTATCAAGACACAAAAACCAAGACAACACAGCTATAAAACAAACAGCCAAGACTTTGACAATGGTTTCCTTATAAAAACCATTGCCTAAGCTTAATTATTGTCGCTGAACTTGTACAAATATCTACAAGTAAATGAGTTGTTTATGTATGCAGAATGTGCAAGATGCCAGATCACTTATGCTGCACTTTGACAGTTCTCTTGGCCAGCCTCTTCCAGAGAAGGATTATGGAGGCAATTGTCTGGTGTATGATGCAAATCACACAGATCCTTGGCATAATTTAGCAGTAAGTACACAGGGGCTCTCTTCCATGTACAAATACATAACTTTACGGTAAGTACACAGGTCTCTTCCATGTACATACATAACTTAGCGGTAAGTACACAGGTCTCTTCCATGTACATACATAACTTGGCGGTATGTACACAGGAGGTCTCTTCCATGTACATACATAACTTAGCAGTAAGTACATAGGAGGTCTCTTACAGACCGATTTTGAAACACACATCTATCCCGATACAAATCATAAATTCAATATTCATCCCAACATTGTGTTATCAATGTCAGACATGGACACTAACTAAAGAACAAGAGAGAAAGTTTACTACATGTAAAATGAGATGTATAAGAAAAGCAGCAAACAGAACAAAAAGAGATTATGTGAGAAATAAGATTACAAGAACTGTTGAAATGACAGTCGTTATGAAATTGAAAAACAGAGATTGAAATGGTTCAGCCACCAAATTTTGAATGAACTCTCATTGGCCAGTGACAAGGGCATACAACATGAAAATGGGAACAGCAAGATACGATGAAGAACATGGATTGAGGAGTTACCAATATTCTGACAAGACCAATATTACAAGGAATTCACAAATAATGGTGTCACTTTCTTGCGAAATTTAAGTCTCCACAATGTGTGGAATTGCAAACCTGAAATTCCACATTTAATGAACTTTGGGGGTTTCATTTCCTGCTTCAAAATCAAGGACGACCACTCTAAAAAATAGTTATTATAAAGGTACGATAGGAAATCAACAAGGGAGATTGTTGTCCATAACAACAAATTGCTACCGAGATGTCGTATACGTCGTCACAGGGTTTGCTACAGGCTAATAGAAAGAGATGGATTTGACTGGGTCATGTACGCAGAATGCCAAACTGCTGCATCCTAAAACAAGTATTATTTAGAGAGCTGGCTGAAGGTCAGTGAGCCCACGGTAGATACCTGTACGGGATGTTGTTGTAATAGTCCTTGTCTCGATTGGTGACTTTGAGTGCACGGTTTGAATGAATTGGCAAAATCAATCTGTTTTTGGAGATGTGGTTAGTCAAGTATGGAAGAAAGCATGTGCAATAGTTGCCAGGCGATTTGGTGCTGTTGAACGGTCTGGTTCAATTCCTGTTAGTCTTAAGAATTTTTAAATTGTCCTCTGGCTTCCTACTTAAATTTACTTGTATAAACAATTATTTGAAGCAAAATTTTATTGTCTATATATGTTATCCATGTTTACAAGAAGACCTATTGGCCCTTGTATAGCTAATACGGATATTATGTGTTATATGTTTGTTGTTACTGAGAATATTTCAATACCTGTACGGGATGTTTGTTGTTGTTGTGATAGTCCTTGTCTCAATTGGTCTGTTGTGGTGACTTTGTGTGCATGGTTTGAGTGTCTTGACAAAATCGCATCTTTTTTTGGAGATGCAATTAGTCAAGTACGGAAGAACGCGTGTGCAATAGTTGCTAGGCGATTTGGGGCCGTTGAATAGACTGGTTCAATTCCTGTTAGTCTCAAGAATAGGTAGACCAATGCTGAGGTTTAAGGACATCTGTGAATCCTCAATAAAAGACTTTTTCATAGACCACAAAATCTGGAAAAACACGGCAGAAACTCGGATTGTCTAGAGGCATAACCTGTGTGTGGGAGTAACATTGTTTAAAGATATGAGAGAAAGACACATAAAAAATGTTCTGTTGATTTAACGTGATCGCTTGAAAGGTCTCATTTCCTGAAAAAATGTTCAAAAGATTGCTTCTATTTGCTTAATGGCCGTAGGGAAGACAAAAACAGGCCATACATACATAACCAAATTGGACTATCTATTTCTATGTTCCTTCAATGCTGAACATGGTACATAGGACAGAAACCAGAGCTCTCCAGTTTGAGTGATGTGATGCTACTGTGTGTATTTCTTGTATGTTGTTGAGACCTGTAGTCATACCCTCTTTAATCCTAAATTTTATTACCATCTGAATAATATTTGGTATAAGTACAACTGTGATATAAATTAATAAATTATCATCACACCGAACAAGTTAGTGCATGATACAAAAAAAATAATTTTTTTAATAATCTAAATATAGACAATGTATAATCCCAGCCATATTATAACAAAGAAAAATAGATTTATCAATCACAGCAAGTCCCGTTATTTTTTATTGATGCATTATTTTATTTTGTAAATTTATTTTGTAAAATATGCTAACAAGTTTGGCACTGTAGGAAGTAATTGAAAGTAATGCAATTACTAAATTAACAATAAAAAAAAAATGTACCTGCATATAATGTGCAGAGTAGTCCACATATACAATGAATATTTCAGAATTGTGTTTGAAACACTGCACAATCAAAGAATGATAGAGTAGAAATTGTAAACAATTACTGTAAGTATTTTCATTTGTACAATTGTCAAGTAAATCCTTTATAATGTTTATCCAGTGCGTTCCTGTTCACATAATCCCAACCAGATAGGTAATTAAATTGGCAGCTGAGCAATAAATATGTCAGGTTCAGTCATGCCTACCAAGGCAAACTAAAATATCACATAATTAGAAGGATCTAGCGTGAAGAGGATGTCACTAGGTCCCACGCTGGTTATATTAGCAAATATAGTATTTGGTATCAGTTTTCTTTGACTGCAAAAATGATTTGTTCAATGTCTTACTCGATGTTTCACTTGAGCTAATGTTTTAATATGTTCTTTACAGGACAAGATAGATGGATTTGTTCCAACACATTTCTTTGGTTGGTGGTTGAAGGTAATAGTACATTTCTCAGCTTTTATCTACAGTACTATTGTTTGGTACATACAAGCATTAGTCAAGTATTGAAGTAAATATTTCTTGTAAATGAATGTGGGAAATTAGAGGCAACAGAGATGTGGTTCTACAGAAGAATGCTGAGAATACCATGGGCTGCCAGAAAAACTAATGTAGAGGTGTTGAAAGAGTCAAATACAAAAACGGACCTTAATCAACAATATAAGAAAAAGGCAATCTTCTTTTTTTGACCACTTCATGAGACAGGCTGGTTTAGAGAACATAGTCACAATAGGCAAAATTGAAGGCAACAGAGACAGAGGGCGACAACGTAAGAAAATATTAGACAGTTTGACAGCCTGGCACGGCAAGGAAACAATAATGACCTTGATACATAATACTGTGAACATAGAGCTGTGGAGAGCCATGACAGCCTTCGCCAGCCGGCATGGCACCTGATGATGAAATGAATGCTGCCAGAAAGAACTCAATAAATTGTATATGTAATCGCAAAGAGATTACCAAGTTGTGTGTTCATATGTTTGCCTGGATCTACACATGAAACCAAGTGTAGTAATACATGAATTTTCATATGTTGAATTGGATACAATTGTGCTCTTTCATAATGGAATCAATAGAAGACAGCTTTAATCTTTCATAATGTAATGGGGTAAACATTTTAGAAGAAAAAAACAAAAAAAAGGTGAAATAGCAGTTATATGTAGAATAATACACAATGGTTAATGTTTTGACCAAAAGGTCTTCATTAAGAAAGGGATAAATAAACACAGAATTCAACCACATCAAATGGAGACTACAACACATTGTTATAATGTGCAGTATAAAGATCTAGAAATCAACAGAGGTGAAGATAAAACAATGAAAATGTAATGTGTTGGAACCATCCTTTATTGCACCTGATGATGATAAGATAGTGTTTAGAAGTCTTTTCCACTTTTAATGTTTGTTATATTTCTTCAGTACCTTTTTTCATGATATTGTCCGTAGTAATCTCAAAATCACGTTGTAGCGAGGAATTTTGAAACAAATAATTCTCTTGGACACTTTTTATTAAGTGTCCATGTTTTGAAACCATCAATTGTTACTGGGAATATTTTTGCTCTAATTGGATGTGATTTATTTTCACTGTTGGTATCTTGTCACAGATTGTAATAAATAGGATGTAAATCTAATGAAATATATGAAAAATAATACTCACGTGTAAGACAGGTAATGAAGTCCTACTGAATGACGACTAAAACACTACACACTATCACTAACGGATGTAAATATGGTACATATAACAAAACAAAACACAGAATATAATCTACAGATGACAATACACAGTACAAAGTCGACGTTTCGGACTTTTACCAATAGGCCTTTTTCAAGATACGGACATAACATACAAACATAAAAAAACCACAAGTAAAAATGTATGCGTATCCGAGTGAAATGTGATAGTAAGATAGATACCGCAAGCATACGAACAGGAAGTACACAAAGACGATAATACAGGTGGAACAAGAGGAACAAAACGATGACGTAACAAAGAACAATACGACCAAGAACTAAGCGAAAGAGTGGTCGGAATTGAGTCCAAATGGCTTGATGGTACCCAACTCGAAAATGAGACGATTTTCGAGGGCGTACCTAGATCTATCATCGGTGGTGCAGGATCTGATGGCAGTGACCTGAATGTCAATGACACCACGGTGGCCATCGCCGTTGAAGTGATTGGCCACAGGAGTGGGTACATACAATCTACACAGAACACCCACTCCATTTCAGTATTGTTTATTTCTGGTCATATTTGTGTATATAGATGACATAACAGCACAAGACAAATGTAAACTAGTGACAACTGAAATGACATGCTTACGCAGAATTCTAGGAATATCGCTAAGAGACAGACTGAGAAATGAGGACATTAGACAAAGAACCAGCATAACCCCAATCTTGGTTTATATTAAGAGCCAATAGATCAAATGGTTTGCACACATCAGCAGAATATCACCAGACAGCATACCACAGCAAGCTATGTTACACAGATACAGTGAAGACAGACCTAGAGGCCGATCTCGAAAACGATGGACCACGGAAATAAAAGAGGTGAGAAATTCCACAATATACGCAGCACACACGAGGGCCATCTCCAGAGAACTCTTCTACACCTGACGCTGAAAGGCAATAAAGGGTTTAGCGGATAGATAGATAGATAGATAGATAGATAGATAGATAGATAGATACTGATGTAGAAAGACTAATGCAAAACACATTTGAATGTTGCAGTATAACTCAGACCTTGTTATCTTCTGTTTAAATATTGAATGTTGCAGTATAACTCAGACATTGTTATCTTCTGTTTAAACATTGAATGTTGCAATATAACTCAGACAACATTGTTATCTTCTGATTAGACTTTGATTCTTCGAGATTGGTGGCTGTGTACTGTGTTAAGCATCATGTTTGAACTTCTAGAGTATACCCTTGAGCATCAGCTACCCAACTTCAGCGAGTGTTGGTGGGATCATGTAAGTTATCATCATTTAAGTTGTGTTATATATTTATATTTTATTGTCGGTGTTTAACACTTTGCTCACCAGCAATACAGAGCATACTTGTCTGTCATTACCGAGGGTGCACGCAAAATTGTATACATTGACATCGCATTCTTTAAAATTTTTTATAAAATCGCGCAAGAAAGCCTTGAAACTTTCTATGTGTTGTAATGACTGTTTGCACTTTCTGAATGAATTTGAAAGCTCCAGAGTTATTTCAAGTGCAAAATGCTACTTATCATAATGCTAGGCTTAGATTTACATTAATTTCTATATATCATACAATATTTCCTTCAAAAACTCCGATATTTCTTGATTAAAAACTCACTTACTAGGTCTATATTGTTATTCCCGACATGCCACCAACCATTTTTGCAGGACATAATTTCCCGGAAACACTATTTTTAGCACATTATTGCAATGGGTATTCCCATTTTTCTGATCTATCACAGCGCATTTGACTAGCGTCGAACTTGGTCAGCAAGGTTCTGTAACGGAAATTCGACTAGCGTCAAAATTGGTCAGCAAAGTGTTAAAGCTTATCCAGATGTGTTTGTAATTGTAAACACTGTTCTTACTTGAACTTTAATGTCACAAGTATACACCTTTCATTGCAGTTTATTCGAGCACACAATACGCTCTGTTAGTTTGTCTCGTTATCCTGTTAGTTTGTCATAGTTTCCTCCAACTCACTGACTTGAAATAAAATTCTGAAATTTTATTTTGTCTGTGGGTTACGATGAAAATGTTTTAATTTTGTGTCTGTGTTATTGATAGCTTATTTGCCAAACTATTTTAAATTCTAGTGGAGGGGATAAATATTCAGTGGTTGGGAACAATCCAACACACTGGAGATGTGAGGGCTCAGGTAACAACAAGTAAATACAGAAATAAGTAAAAATACAAAGATAAGTAAGTAGTGTTGCCAATTGCAAAGTACATAGCACAGTAACATCAACAAAGACAAGACGTTTTGACTGAAAATTCTTTCTCAGGATAAAAGCAAATAAAAAAAAATAATATTACAAAAAGAGAAACATTTTGATAAGAAGTAGGTAATAAAGGAGAGAAGAGACAAAGAAAATGAAGATGGAAAACATCTGTTAGTGTTGTAATTGTGCTATGTACGTTTTTATTGGCAATGTATTCTGACGTATTTCTGTATTTTTTTCCCTTTTAAATTCTAGTGTCAAATTGGTCATTGTATCAATTTTAAAATAATAATTTCCCCACAACATACAATAATTCAATCTGCTCTACCATTAATTTATGCAGCATGAATTTTTGTGAGTCAATGTATTTTAATTTATCCAAATGACATTACAAATACATTTTAAAATACAATAATTCTCGTCTCCTTTAAATTTAACTCCTGACCTCCAACATTCCCCGTCTCTTGCCTTGGTGGTGTGCACTCTGTTAGAATAACTTGTCCATCGTGTGATGTTACTCTTCCACTTGTATCTCTGTCTACCTCTTGCTCGACTCCCCTTGACTTTACCCTCAAGTAAGGTGTCATGTTTTTTAATATGTCCAAAGTACTTTTTAAGACCATGTAGCATGTGTTTCACTATCAGGGAAATTCACTTGTTGCACAGATATATCCACTTGTTTCACTATCTGAGATATTCACTTATTTCACTATCTGGGAAATTCACATATTTTACTATCTGGGAAATTCACTTATTTCACTATCTGAGATATTCACTTATTTCACTATCTGGGAAATTCACTTATTTCACTGTCTGGGAAATTCATTTATTTCACTATCTTGGAAATTCACTTATTTCACTATCTGGGAAATTCATTTGTTTCGCTATCAGGAGTATTCACTTGTCTCAAAGCTTTTCAAAACATTTTTGATTGTCATTCATACGAAAATAAAAATAGCAGAGCAACTTCTCCACAAAATCTTGACAGAAATAGAGTACAATCTTCTTCAGTTGACCAGAAGGTAATGCTGCTGTTTGATGAAGCTTGGATCCTGAGACAGTTCGCCACCTTTATAGGAGGCATAAATGAGGTCATGTAAGCATATAAGGAATAGGAAGTAATATTACCGTGTATCTCTCTCATTGCTAAAATGTATCCACAGAATGTCATCAGATGATTATTTGTTCTAACGCCACTGCAACTAGTACAGTGGTATCCCTCTATAGAGAATTCTTTTATAACAATTGTCACTATTTAACCTTTTCCTCATCGAGGCCAAATTCTTGAAGTGAAGATTAGGCGTAGTCCAGCCATCAAAGACTGGAAACTAATAGGATTGTTTGGGTCAACCCTGAAGCCGAATAGGACCACAGTCCTTCACAAAGAATCACTGGTTCTGTAGTCGGAGATACTAGTCAGAGAGGCACACCAAGGACTATGGTATCACACAACACAGCTAGATAACATCTTCATAACAACAACAACACTTTTCAAAATCCCCAATTATATATTTTGTTGGCACTATATATTATATTATTATTATAACATGCAACATCCGGACCAAGCTGTTATAACATATATATTACTTCTGGACCAGGTTGTTATAACATGCATATTATGTTCGGACCAAGCTGTTACAACATATATATTACTTCTGGACCAGGTTGTTATAACATGCATATTATGTTCGGACCACATTGTTATAACATACATATTACTTCTGGACCAAGCTGTTATAACATATATATTACTTCTGGACCAGGTTGTTATAACATGCATATTATGTTCGGGCCACATTGTTATAACATATATATTACTTCTGGACCAAGCTGTTATAACATATATATTACTTCTGGACCAGGTTGTTATAACATGCATATTATGTTCGGGCCACATTGTTATAACATATATATTACTTCTGGACCAGGTTGTTATAACATGCTATATTATGTTTGGACCAAGCTGTTATAACATATATATTACTTCTGGACCAAGCTGTTATAACATATATATTACTTCTGGACCAGGTTGTTATAACATGCATATTATGTTCGGACCACTTTGTTATAACATATAAATTACTTCTGGACCAAGCTGTTATAACATATATATTACGTCTGAACCAAATTGTTATAACATACATATTATGAACAATTGGCTATTGGATCAAAATCCTTCCTGTACATGTCGCAGCGTCTGCTATGGCAAAGCAGCTTTTATTTCCACAGCCCATAGAAAACCTCCCTGCACTCCTTCACAGGAAAACATGCAGTAATGAAAGGTTTTTTTTTATGTCCAGACCAAGTTGTTATAACATAAATATTACTTCTGAACCAAGTTGTTATAACATAAATATTACTTCTGAGCCAAGTTATTATAATATACATATTACGTCCGGGCCAAATTGTTATAACATATTAGTCTGGACCAAGTTGTTACAATGGGATGTGACTGTATTAGTGAACATTTGCTGTTATTTTCTGTAGTGGATCATGGATGCTATATTGTGTAATGGATTTGGCATCTACCTTGGCATGAAGACTCTCAATTATCTGTCTATGAAACCTTATCACTGGCGTGGCATGTGGAATATGCCAACTTATGGGTAAGTGGTTTATTCTGCAACTATTGAGAGACCTCTATATTTCAGAGCCTTGTGTTTTCACAACATTTTGATATCTCTCCATGTGAATCACTGATAAGAGAGTAATGTTCCCTATAATTTTCTTCTTAATGTGAGCAGATCTCAAGATGTATGAGCAGTGAATATTTCCATGTGAAGGTGTCTACTACCTAAAAAAAATGTCATTCGCTTGTGCATTTCATGAGCGGTACCTGTCATGACATTACAAAGATACTGTTAGAACTTCTTTGAAGAGAAGTTCTTTTGGATAATATTCAACCTACAATTGACAGATTTTAAAATAAGCGATTCACTGATGGAAGAAAGAGACCAAGAATTAGTGTCACATTTTATATAAAGATATTGGAGTTACATAGAACATGTGCTTAGAATGACATCGGACATGTGCTTAGAATGACATCGGACATGTACTTAGAATGACATCGGACATGTACTTTGAATGACATCAGACATGTACTTTGAATGACATCGGACATGTACTTGAATGACATCGGACATGTACTTTGAATGACATCGGACATGTACTTTGAATGACATCAGACATGTACTTTGAATGACATCGGACATGTACTTTGAATGACATCAGACATATTCTTTGAATGACATCGGACATGTACTTTGAATGACATCAGACATATACTTTGAATGACATCGGACATGTACTTTGAATGACATCGGACATGTACTTTGAATGACATCAGACATGTACTTTGAATGACATCGGACATGCACTTTGAATGACATCGGACATGTACTTTGAATGACATCAGACATCACTTGAATGACATTGGACATCACTTGAAGGACATCGGACATGCACTTTGAATGACATCGGACATTCACTTTGAATGACTTCGGACATGTACTTTGAATGGATAAAATCATACTACCTAAACCTTCATGTTGAAGCAGGGAGGATAAAAAGAAAAATAGATCGTCCAAAAGAAACTGCAGAATAAATAGAGAAATCTCAAAGTGGCATTGGGCATAAGATAATACACAAAAACTACAACAACCAGCAACAAGGGGCTCAGCATGGAAAGAATTGCTTACAGCCCTATGTCACATTTTTTGCTTAAATGGAACTGATTACCAATTCTTGTAAAACATCTACCAGCACGAGATATAGCCATGTGTATGAAATCTTTATGTGTGCATACAAATACACTAATGTGTATCATTTGTTTACCTCAGTACATTAATACATCTAGTGACATGCTGAATGGTGTAGATGATTATGTTTCTCCATAACTCGCTGGATGTTGAGTTAATGAATTCACTTGGTGACATTTCTCCATGCCATGATGACAACCCATCCATCTATTTGTCTTCCTCTTCTCTCCTTGATCTTTCCTGTGTCTTACTTCTCTCTTTGATCTTTCCTGACCAGATGGAAATGCTGTTTGATGAAGCCGGGATCCAGAAACAGTTCACCACCTGTGTCTTACTTCTCTACTTGATCTTTCCTGTGTCTTACTTCTCTCTTTGATCTTTCCTGACCAGATGGAAATGCTGTTTGATGAAGCCGGGATCCAGAAACAGTTCACCACCTGTGTCTTACTTCTCTCCTTGATCTTTCCTGTCTTACTTCTCTCCTTGATTTTTCCTGTGTCTTACTTCTCTACTTGATCTTTCCTGTGTCTTACTTCTCTCCTTGATCTTTCTTGTGTCTTACTTCTCTACTTGATCTTTCCTATTGCTTTAAAATCTTCAAATTTTGCTCTTCTGAACACATCTTATGAATCTGTCTCTAATTTTTTTATGATGTGTCTCTTTACTCCAGCATTACTGAGAACTTCTGTATTAATGTTTACTTAACTGTCAGTGGTTTTTTTCATCATTCTGTTCACAGACTACATTTCAGTAGCCATCAGTTTATTTAAAGTTTCGGTGTGAACAGTCCATGTTTCCATCTATAGAAAAAAATTCATTCAATATCATACCCTAGCCCTCAAATTGACATATACATTGATAGTTCTTTATTTTTGTGGCTGGATACAGTGAAGAATTCCTGTGTACATGAAGTGACTTATTTTTGTACCGGGACATGCGGGCGTCCGGGGTAATGAGAAAGCAGATAGGTTGGCCGCACGTGCTGCTACTATGGCTGTGGGTGGATCGATGGATCGAGCAGACATTTTGAATGCCCTACGGGAAAACACACGAGCATATGACTGTATAAGTGATGATGACTCTTGTTCCATGACTAGAATAAGGGAGCTTGGTTTGAAATGTGGTGTCGCTAGAAAGGAGTGGTTTTGTGGGCAAGAAAGAATGACGATCAATCAACGGTGTACCGAGACCGTCAGTCAGCGTGTAATGATGGCTACACTCAGGGAGAGATCTGAACACCTATGGACTTGTCCGATGTGCAGTGATGATGATCCGACTAACTATTGCGCAGAATGTTTCTCAATTTTGAGATGCTCATATAGCTTGTACTCTCCTACTTTTTATTCAATGGAGGTAATGGCTACCTGATGTTAAATGGTGCTAAGATATTTGACCGTATAAACTTGATTTAATGCTGTGTCATTGATGTCTATACTGCATCTTTGTGTGTCATGTATTGATACTTATATTACCACTATCAGAGGAATGCTGAAGAGAATGGCACAGCAGTTCACCCCGTACAGTTGGACAGATTATGACTGGAAACCAACCTCTAGCCTCAAACGGTGGCTCTCAATGCTATGTGTCATTTCTATAGTAAGTCCTTCATTGCTTAGTCTTTTTAGTTTCATTTTAATTTATTGAGTGGTAGTACACATGTTTAGGTTTACTATTCTCTCAGATTTCCTACCAATGGCAAATAAATATTGACAAGCACAAATTATACAAAAGTAGTAGTTTTAAATTGAACAACAATACACAGGATTAACATTTATATCTATCTATTCATTAAACCCTTTGTTGCCTTTCAGTATCATGGGTAGAAGAGTTTTCTGGAGATGGCCCTTGTGTGTGCTGAGTATATTGTGGAATTTGTCATCTCTTTTATTTTGGCGGATGTTTAGACCATAGGATCTTTATCAGGGTAGGGATGAACAAACACAGAATATAATCACAAACTATTTACAAGTAGTCTCCGTTTGATTTTGTGGTTTCATTCTGTGTTTGTTTGACCTTTTGGTTGAAATGATGGTTCTATGTATTGTTCAACTTTACCATTAGGACCCCAGATTAAAATTACGCAATTTCTCCCATGGGTCAGGATTCTTTTTTTAATAGTGCATCATTTTTCGTTTGGCAAACACGATAACTTTTTTGTTCGTAAAGATATAAATATATTAAAATAATTTTTTCACATGTACATACAGGAGTGAATAATGCATATAATCATGTTCTTTTGTTGTTGTATGTGTGACATGACAGTTGAAAGCAAGTTGTGAAATTTAAAATTGTGGGGAGGGGGGGGGGGTGTGGGAATTCTCAAAACTAAAATTTAAAAATCTAAGAAATAATTTCTTGATGTACCAAATACTTGAGCAATGTGTGGCAACACTGATAACATCCTCCTAAATACCTATTCCATTCCTGTTGTATATATATGTTGTTTCATATCTAAACTAATATAATATGGATTAAACAAACTAATAAAACATGAAGAAATCATATACGTCTGCCAATTCAACACAACGTAATTATTTTCCGTGCTGACATGTATAAATATTGTTTCTTTCTTATTCAATGAATAAATGAACATTTTTATAATATAACAACTCAAACATGTAGATATTATTTTTGATACTACATTTGATAATAAAATATGGCGTAGAAAATCGACAACAGTAACTCCAAAAATTTGTTGTGAGAAAAAAAGCCGCCATTCTCCTTCTTACAATCGAAATGTGTAAAGGAATTTGACATTTAGACCGTTACATATTCCTAGCTTCGTGTGGTGGGATTTCTATATCATGTGAGCTTGTGTGATTCTGTACTGATGAATCAGGACATAGCAATGGAGTTGACTGAAGACGCCGATGGGCCATTGGTAACATAATGTCGCAGCCGTTTCCAGATGCCTGTGGAGTCCGTAGGATTAATCTGTTACTTTAACCATTTTTATATCTTGTGCAATATTTACTTGCCTGTATGGTACACAGTTTTACTGCAGTCTTTCACTCACTCAATATTGATTACCAATGGTAAACGAAACAGAGTGACCGTTTTCTTACCAATGGTAAACAAAAGAAACATAGGGGCCGTTTTCTTACCAATGGTAAACGAAACAGAGTGACCGTTTTCTTACCAATGGTAAAAGAGACAAAGTGACTGTTTTCTTACCAATGGTAAACGAAACAGAGTGACTGTTTTCTTACCAATGGTAAACGAAAGAAACATAGGAGCTGTTTTCTTACCAATGGTAAGCAACAGAAACATAGGGGCTGTTTTCTTACCAATGGTAAGCAACAGAAACAGAATAACTGTTTTCTTACCAATGGTAAACAAAAGAAACAGAGTGACCGTTTTCTTACCAATGGTAAACAAAAGAAACATAGGGGCTGTTTTCTTACCAATGGTAAGCAACAGAAACAGAATAACTGTTTTCTTACCAATGGTATACAAAAGAAACAGAATAACTGTTTTCTTACCAATGGTACACAAAAGAAACAGAATAACTGTTTTCTTACCAATGGTAAACAAAAGAAACAGAGTGACCGTTTTTTTACCAATGGTAAATAACAGAAACAAGGTGAGACTCACAACACTGTAACTACCTCACTTTTCTTTTTATCTCATTAGTATTTAGTTTTACTGCAATCTTACTTCATTTGATTTTATCTCCAAGCAGAGCATGACAGTACCAGTATTGCACCAAATATTTTCAGTGTGATTCTTTTTATGTGTGTTTGTTCATTTTGAGCATGGTTTATAACTGTTCATTTATATATTATAGTTTAGTGTTTAATTTGAGATTTAAAGAAGTTTAGTTTAGTGTTTACATTGAGATGGAAAGATTTGACACATTGTGTCCCATAATCTTGGAAATGGTGGCATTTCCTGTCCAAGTCTTGCTTATATCGGAGAAAATGAGGATTAAGTGGATTAATTTATTTCACTAAATCCAACAGATGTCAGAATTACACAGCATACTCAATGAAGTTTGAAGTAATGGTCAGAAATACTGTTGGTCAGCTTTGAAAAAGCTTTGGTATCTTTGACTGTAATAATAATAATAATAAATAAAATAATATGTAGATTGACAATAATAGAGTGGCAGGAAGTCTATAAATAAACTAATGATGGTTGCCTTTTTCTCTGCAATTATCTACAAAAGTTGATGGTTGCCCTTTTCTCTGCAATTATCTACAAAAGTTTATGGTTGCCCTATTCTCTGCAATTATCTACATCTACAAAAGTTGATGGTTGCCCTTTTCTCTGCAATTATCTACAAAAGTTGATGGTTGCTCTATTCTCTGCAATTATCTACAAAAGTTGATGGTTGCTCTATTCTCTGCAATTATGTACAAAAGTTGATGGTTGCCCTTTTCTCTGCAATTATCTACAAAAGTTGATGGTTGCCCTATTCTCTGCAATTATCTACAAAAGATCATGGTTGCCCTTTTCTCTGCAATTATCTACAAAAGTTGATGGTTGCCCTTATCTCTGCAATTATCTACAAAAGTTCATGGTTGCCCTATTCTCTGCAATTATCTACAAAAGTTCATGGTTGCCCTATTCTCTGCAATTATCTACAAAAGTTCATGGTTGCCCTATTCTCTGCAATTATCTACAAAAGTTGATGGTTGCCCTTTTCTCTGCAATTATCTACAAAAGTTGATGGTTGCCCTTTTCTCTGCAATTATCTACAAAGTTGATGGTTGCCCTTTTCTCTGCAATTATCTACAAAAGTTCATGGTTGCCCTTTTCTCTGCAATTATCTACAATAGTTGCGTAGACAATCAAGTCTGTCAAAGTAGCCCCATTATGTGAAATTCTCTACATTTTTTTTTTTATTGATTTAATGAACATGTGTTTGAAGCCCCTTTCAACCCAAGCCCGAAGGTCTATGTTATATCAGGTTGATGTTTTATATTCACCCTATGTCATACCCTTTCTCCATGTGTATCTTTACCCATCTACTCTTGTTTTATGTTCTGCAAAAAAAGTGCTGTAGAACTGTCTATAATGTGACAAGTAAACAATTAAAAGAGAAACAAATATAAAGTTAAAACACAGTTTTACAAATAAACAATACAGATGTTCTATGTTTTGACCAAAAGTAAGTTACCATGATAGGTGACAAATAAACAATACAGATATTCTATGTTTTGACCAAAAGTAAGTTACCATGATAGGTGACAAATAAACAATACAGATATTCTATGTTTTGACCAAAAGTAAGTTACCATGATAGGTGACAAATAAACAATACAGATATTCTATGTTTTGACCAAAAGTAAGTTACCATGATAGGTGACAAATAAACAATACAGATATTCTATGTTTTGACCAAAAGTAAGTTACCATGATAGGTGACAAATAAACAATACAGATATTCTATGTTTTGACCAAACGTAGGTTACCATGATAGGTGACAAATAAACAATACAGATATTCTATGTTTTGACCAAAAGTAAGTTACCATGATAGGTGACAAATAAACAATACAGATATTCTATGTTTTGACCAAAAGTAAGTTACCATGATAGGTGACAAATAAACAATACAGATATTCTATGTTTTGACCAAAAGTAAGTTACCATGATAGGTGACAAATAAACAATACAGATATTCTATGTTTTGACCAAAAGTAAGTTACCATGATAGGTGACAAATAAACAATACAGATATTCTATGTTTTGACCAAAAGTAAGTTACCATGATAGGTGACAAATAAACAATACAGATATTCTATGTTTTGACCAAAAGTAAGTTACCATGATAGGTGACAAATAAACAATACAGATATTCTATGTTTTGACCAAAAGTAAGTTACCATGATAGGTGACAAATAAACAATACAGATATTCTATGTTTTGACCAAAAGTAAGTTACCATGATAGGTGACAAATACACAATACAGATATTCTATGTTTTGACCAAACGTAGGTTACCATGATAGGTGACAAATAAACAATACAGATATTCTATGTTTTGACCAAAAGTAAGTTACCATGATAGGTGACAAATAAACAATACAGATATTCTATGTTTTGACCAAATGTAAGTTACCATGATAGGTGACAAATAAACAATACAGATATTCTATGTTTTGACCAAAAGTAAGTTACCATGATAGGTGACAAATAAACAATACAGATATTCTATGTTTTGACCAAAAGTAAGTTACCATGATAGGTGACAAATAAACAATACAGATATTCTATGTTTTGACCAAAAGTAAGTTACCATGATAGGTGACAAATAAACAATACAGATATTCTATGTTTTGACCAAAAGTAAGTTACCATGATAGGTGACAAATAAACAATACAGATATTCTATGTTTTGACCAAAAGTAAGTTACCATGATAGGTGACAAATAAACAATACAGATATTCTATGTTTTGACCAAAAGTAAGTTACCATGATAGGTGACAAATAAACAATACAGATATTCTATGTTTTGACCAAAAGTAAGTTACCATGATAGGTGACAAATAAACAATACAGATATTCTATGTTTTGACCAAAAGTAAGTTACCATGATAGGTGACAAATAAACAATACAGATATTCTATGTTTTGACCAAAAGTAAGTTACCATGATAGGTGACAAATAAACAATACAGATATTCTATGTTTTGACCAAAAGTAAGTTACCATGATAGGTGACAAATAAACAATACAGATATTCTATGTTTTGACCAAAAGTAAGTTACCATGATAGGTGACAAATAAACAATACAGATATTCTATGTTTTGACCAAAAGTAAGTTACCATGATAGGTGACAAATAAACAATACAGATATTCTATGTTTTGACCAAAAGTAAGTTACCATGATAGGTGACAAATAAACAATACAGATATTCTATGTTTTGACCAAAAGTAAGTTACCATGATAGGTGACAAATAAACAATACAGATATTCTATGTTTTGACCAAAAGTAAGTTACCATGATAGGTGACAAATAAACAATACAGATATTCTATGTTTTGACCAAAAGTAAGTTACCATGATAGGTGACAAATAAACATTTAAAAAGATAGAATAAACATCAGTGCCAAATTTCCCTGTGATAATTATTTTGGGATGAGGATGGCTGTAGACTTATACTGGACTAGTTTACTCGCAAACATAGATAGATGATGTCTTTAAATTAATTTAATAATTGCATCACATACTAAGGGATCACTAGTTCAAGGCTGTTCATATAATTTCTGTTTATATATCATAATTTTTAGCATTGTTCAGAGCAACAAAGTATCACTGCAGTGATTTACCCAGGAATGTATGTAGCCATAGCTTGTGATAGATAATTGTTTGTTAGAAAAACAATGTAAACATGTATAAATAACCAAAATTTCAGAGGATGTCCGACATAAATGTCAGATGTCCGATGTAAACATGACATGGAATTAATGTAGTCTTCAATTGAAATATGAATTCCCAGTTCTTGCTAGCAGAGTTAAACACGTTTTACCTGAAGTTTGTGCTGTGGATCCCACCTGAGCATTACTTATGCCTGGGCCGACTAGTATTCTTCTTGTTTATGGGAGCTGCTGCTATGAGAGAAGTTTTCCAATATCTGGACGATCCGTAAGTATGGACATAGTTTTATCAGGCTTCTGAATGAAAATTCTGAGATCTGTGGTTAGGTGATTTTTTTCCAAAAAGTCATCTTTCTTATTAGATGTTATGAGTGTATATTTAGGAGGTGGCTTTTATATTATTTTTAAGTGGTGTCATTTGTCTTTTGAGCATTTGTGTTGTGAAACTATTGTCCTTTTCTTGCTTTGTATTCTAGTTGATATTACACATATTCTATATTGTGAATATATGTATAGTTGGAGATTTATTTGATGATTTAAATTTGATTGTTGTTGAACACATATTTTTTTTATTCACATGTTTAATTGTATATAGTTGTCTTGTTGTTTCCATCTCTCTTATTTTGACTCAGAAAGTGGTAATATAGTAAATCCAAATGTGTGTAATTGTTGATAGTTCAAGGGATACACAGCAGACACTTTTTATAGTTCAAGGCATACACAACAGACACTATTGATAGTTCAGGGCATACACAGCAGACACTTTTTATAGTTCAAGGCATACACAACAGACACTATTCATAGTTCAAGGCATACACAACAGACACTATTCATAGTTCAAGGCATACACACTAGATACACAACAGACACTTTTTATAGTTCAAGGCATACACAACTGACATTGATAGTTCAAGGCATACACAACAGACACTATTGATACTTCAAGGCATACACAACAGACACTATTGATAGTTCAAGGCATACACAACAGACACTATTGATAGTTCAAGGCATACACAACGGACACTATTGATAGTTCAAGGCATACACAACAGACACTATTCATAGTTCAAGGCATACACAACAGACACTATTGATAGTTCAAGGCATACACAACAGACAATTTTTATAGTTCAAGGCATACACAACAGACACTTTTTATAGTTCAAGGCATACACAACAGACACTATTCATAGTTCAAGGCATACACAACAGACACTATTGATAGTTCAAGGCATACACAACAGAGACTTTTTATAGTTCAAGGCATACACAACAGACACTTTTTATAGTTCAAGGCATACACAACAGACACTATTGATAGTTCAAGGCATACACAACAGACACTATTGATAGTTCAAGGCATACACAACAGACACTATTCATAGTGCAAGGCATACACACTAGATACACAACAGACACTATTCATAGTTCAAGGCATACACAACAGACACTTTTTATAGTTCAAGGCATACACAACAGACATTATTGATAGTTCAAGGCATACACAACAGACACTATTAATAGTTCAAGGCATACACAACAGACACTATTCATAGTTCAAGGCATACACAACAGACACTATTGATAGTTCAAGGCATACACAACAGACACTATTGATAGTTCAAGGCATACACAACGGACACTATTGATAGTTCAAGGCATACACAACAGACACTATTCATAGTTCAAGGCATACACAACAGACACTATTGATAGTTCAAGGCATACACAACAGACAATTTTTATAGTTCAAGGCATACACAACAGACACTTTTTATAGTTCATGGCATACCCAACAGACACTATTCATAGTTCAAGGCATACACAACAGACACTATTGATAGTTCAAGGCATACACAACAGAAACTTTTTATAGTTCAAGGCATACACAACAGACACTTTTTATAGTTCAAGGCATACACAACAGACACTATTCATAGTTCAAGGCATACACAACAGACACTATTGATAGTTCAAGGCATACACAACAGACAATTTTTATAGTTCAAGGCATACACAACAGACACTTTTTATAGTTCAAGGCATACACAACAGACACTATTCATAGTTCAAGGCATACACAACAGACACTATTGATAGTTCAAGGCATACACAACAGACACTTTTTATAGTTCAAGGCATACACAACAGACACTATTCATAGTTCAAGACATACACAACAGACACTATTCATAGTTCAAGGCATACACACTAGATACACAACAGACACTATTCATAGTTCAAGGCATACACAACAGACACTTTTTATAGTTCAAGGCATACACAACAGACATTATTGATAGTTCAAGGCATACACAACAGACACTATTGATAGTTCAAGGCATACACAACAGACACTATTGATACTTCAAGGCATACATAGCAGATAATATATATGCCCTTGAAAATGTATCTGGTTATGCTTGGGGAAAAAACTGCCTGTTTAGTCAATCCATCTAATCCTAAAACAAGATAGAAGATGGACGCCACCAACTAAATTATTTTCCCACTTAAATATTGCAGTGGATAAATGTATGCCGACATGATTCCATGTCAAAAACAATACTACAGGCAATAGTCAAAGTTGGAAGAAGCAGAGGAGGTCAAAGAAAAGCATGGATAGACAACATCAAGGACTGGACAAGATTTTTTCCTCACTCATCCACAAGATAGAAATTGCTGGAGTACTGTGTGTTGAATGCATCTTAAGTTCAATACCACTAAGACTGATGGGTTATAGTTTATAGATAAATAGAATATGAAATACAGCCCTCAGTTTATTTTCAGTTATAATTGTTTTCATGAATTTTAACACTTTCAGTTATAATTGTTTTCATGAATTTTAACATTTTCAGTTATAATTGTTTTCTTGAATTTTAACATTTTCAGTTATAATTTTTTTCATGAATT
This sequence comes from Meghimatium bilineatum, assembly GCA_034231615.1. NCBI lineage: Eukaryota > Metazoa > Mollusca > Gastropoda > Stylommatophora > Philomycidae > Meghimatium > Meghimatium bilineatum. The sequence goes on along the minus strand of CM067318.1, from coordinate 2,390,605 downwards.
TTAACACTTTCAGTTATAATTGTTTTCATGAATTTTAACACTTTCAGTTATAATTTTTTTCATGAATTTTAACACTTTCAGTTATTGTTTTCTTGAATTTTAAGGTTTTCATGAATTTTAACACTTTTAGTTATAATTGTTTTCATGAATTTTAACATTTTCATGAAATTGAGTTCGGTCATGGAGAATGTGCAGTATGCCACAATTGTTCATGAGTGAGGAGTATGTGAATGAGTTTCTGATTCTCTGCACTTGTAAAATAAAAAAAATCAGGTCACCGGTGATTTAACTGAATTTACGATAGAGTTAGCTGACCCACCTATAAAGGGTTAATGTATCCCAGAAGTTATGTTGAAGTCGGATGTGAAAGACCAAACGGTGCAGACATCGAAGCAATGCTGAATATCATGACACATTGTGTTCCGGACTACAACCTGTTCATCAGCAGGAGTTTGAGAATGAGCACAGAAGAAGTACTGAATTTGATGAAAACTTCATAATCATAGAAGACTTCAGTCATATTTTATGCATGTCTGCTTGTTGTGGTCTATTTCTCAAGAGATGGTTAACCGTCTTAGAACAGTATCACTTTTTATTATATGTAGTTTGATGACCAGTAGCCAGTTTTATCTTTTCAATAGTCTCTACCTGATGAGTGTTGTGGTTTTCATGAAAGGCTATGCACAATGTTTATTTGTACAGAACATGAATGCTGCTAGCATCTTTCACCTGTTAGTTTACCACAGCTGCCTGATATCCACTGACTGTCTGTAGTTTACTACAGCTGCTGACATCGATTGACTGTTCAGTTCATTCATTCATTTTCCTTTAGCGCTGAAGTTAGCGCAGAGGTCAGATCTCTCCAATTCTGTTTGTTCAAAGCTATTCTGTGTAGTTCTTGAATAGTATGAATATTGTTTGTTTTAATTTCTCCAAGTATTGTTCTTCTGAGCATTTCCTTTGGTCTGCCCCTGGCACTTCTGCCTGTTGGTATCCATGCAAGAGATTGATGGTGTATTCTGTTGTTGTCTGAGTGTAGAACATGTCCTACAGTGAACTCCTGTTCAGTAGCATTGACAATATTAATTCAAGTCACTAAAAAATTTGCTTGCATATGCTTTACAGTATGTAACCATTACCATAAGCATTTTTCAGCTGTAGTGACTTTATTGTCAGCAATTATATTAAGTATTGTTATGTTATGTTATATTACGTCTTTGCTTTCTGAATGGTTATACCACATATGTGGCAGATAAATTACAAATTCATATTGTCTTTCCTTCAGAAACTGTAAAAGATTTGGCCGTCAGTCTTGGGTCATCAATGCCATTATAATCACAGAATTCCTTATTGTACTTAAGTTTGATTGGAATACAGTCACCAAACCTCTTCCAAAGCCCATTGCCATCTTTTGGTGTGTTGGGTTATTATGTCTTGTTGGTTGGACAGTGCTAAAATTCTATATATTAAAGGTAAGAATTTATCGTGAGTTCTTTTCTTTGTCAACTATTTTTTTGTGTGTAGTTAAGTGAAGGTAGTCTAAACTAATAATTCTGATGTATGGAAGTGAATAATGGACAGTCAGCAAAATATTTAAAATATTATTTTGAAATGAGGATTTATAGAAGATTTATAGAAGACCATGAACAGGTAAAACAAAAATATGTAATGAGGATATAAGAAATATTAATATGTAATGAAGATATGTGAAATATTAACCTTAGGCACGCTGTGTTTACAATTACGCAATTTCTCGAATGCCACGGAATTAGTTTTTGGAAATGTTACGCAATCGTTGGTGGTTGTTTTGAAATTGCGATAAATTTTTTGTTGTTACAGATATTTAAATAATATTTGCACATATAAATAAAGAATTAAATTCTGCATATATTGGTGTACGTTTTGTTTGTGTGTGTATGATACAAGTCGTGTGAGAAAGTGATAAGGACAGATTTATACCTATCTAGATCTAGGAGTACCATATTTTTGATCGATCGACAGCTATAAAATCTGTTGACTATTATATATTTTACATAATGGAAACATCATAGTATTGGGGATCTCCCTAGCATAGTGGTTAACTATTCGCCTTGTGTTCAAGAGGTTATGGGTTTTAATCCGGCTCGTGTCGTCTTGTGTACAAGGTGGATTTTGTCAGCAGAGATCCCTGTGGATTATCGCTTGAAGCTACGGAGTTACGTGCTATGAGTGATACTTTCTGCAGACAGCGGGCCGCTTCATTAAGAGGGACGGAGTACATATGGGAAACCGAGTACGTTGAAGTCAATCCTCTATGACTTTTCAATCCTTTCAATGTATTCGAAGAACTTACCTCTCAAGTTTTTCACTTTTCCAGCGGAATAAATGATGATTTCATGGAATAACCAATGATAGAAAAGTATAATAAACTCGATTCACTGCCGTGAATAAATGATGATTTCATGGAATAACCAATGATAGAAAAGTGTAATAAACTCGATTCACTGCCGTGCCGCTTTGCCACGATGCAGATGACTACAAATTTCTTGGATTTCCATTTCATAAACACACAACATCGTGTCCCCGCCATTTTAACAATGGCAATAAATTTTCTTCTCAATGTTGGCAAAACATTCTGTCAGAAAGTTACAGATCTCGATTTCTTTGTTCGGTTTTGGTTCAACTACCGGATTTCGCTTTCTGAAAACAAGACATAACACAATTCTGGTGAAATGCACCGCCTGAATTGTAAACACAGCGTGCTAAAGGTTAATATGTAATGAGGGTATTAACAAATAAAAAAAAATTGAGACAATAAAGATAAACAACATAACACAAACATACACACTGAAACACATTAAGAATGCACCATTACATTATCACCCCTACTTTTCCATCCAAAAATCATATTGTAAATCAAAAGACAGATAATATCTACAATTTTTATACCAAGACGGGAATACAATGTCAAACACGGTCTTTAACAGTCTCACAGCAGAGTAAATTCGTTACATGTGAAATGAAGTATCTGAGAAAAGCTGCAATGGTTGCTAAACTAGATAAAATGAAACCAAATATTCAGAATGGAGTAGGTATAATATCTTGTATTTAGTATACATCGGAACTACCACTGAGGTTTCCACCCATACATTTTACGAGAAGTGTGTTTACAACCAACCATCATTCACCTGGGAAAAGACAATAGTTATGTTAAATAAGTAAAACTTCAGATATAAGTATGTTCCAAGAGAATGAAATAAAAAAAGAAAAAAATGTTTAATAGTGAGAAGTTATGGAGGATATTGAATTCCAACAAGAATTCTTAGAATTCACAATGTGAGCAAAATAGAAAATGTGTTATTATTTATAAAATTGGTAGCAAATCCTATTCAGGACATAGTTTGCCATTGCTTTTTGAATGCTCCGGATGCACAATTGCCTGTGGTGGGATCGAACTTGGTATCTTGGCCGTCACAGATGCACTCTGTACCACTTAACCACAGAGTCGGACTATTATTTATATTGTAAGCATATTGTAAAATATTGATCTCTGCAACAAGAGAAATATTGATGATTTCTGTACGAAGAGAAATATTGATCTCTGCAACAAGAGAAATATTGATGATTTCTGTACGAAGAGAAATATTGCTCTATGCAACAAGAGAAATATTGATGATTTCTGTACGAAGAGAAATATTGATGATTTCTGTACGAAGAGAAATGTTGATGATTCCTGTACGAAGAGAAATATTGCTCTCTGCAACAAGAGAAATATTGATGATTTCTGTACGAAGAGAAATATTGATGATTTCTGTACGAAGAGAAATATTGATCTCTGTAACAAGAGAAATATTGATGATTTCTGTGCGAAGAGAAATATTGATCTCTGCAACAAGAGAAATATTGATGATTTCTGTACGAAGAGAAATATTGATTTGTACCAAAGAGAAATATTGATGATCTCTGTAACAAGAGAAATATTGATGATATATGTATCAAGAGAAATATTGATGATCTCTGTAACAAGAAATATTGATATCTGTACGAAGAGAAATATTGATGATATATGTATCAAGAGAAATATTGATCTCTGTAACAAGAAATATTGATATCTGTACGAAGAGAAATATTGATGATATATGTATCAAGAGAAATATTGATGATATATGTATCAAGAGAAATATTGATGATATATGTATCAAGAGAAATATTGATCTCTGTAACAAGAAATATTGATATCTGTACGAAGAGAAATATTGATGATATATGTATCAAGAGAAATATTGATCTCTGTAACAAGAAATATTGATATCTGTACGAAGAGAAATATTGATGATCTCTGTAACAAGAGAAATATTGATGATATCTGTACGAAGAGAAATTTTGATGATATATGTATCAAGAGAAATATTGATGATATATGTATCAAGAGAAATATTGATCTCTGTATCAAGAGAAATGTTGATCTCTGTAATGAGAAATATTGTTATCTGTATGAAGAGAAATGTTGGTGATATATGTATCAAGAGAAATATTGATCTCTGTAATGAGAAATATTGATATCTGCACCAAAATAAATATTGATATCTGTAATGAGAAATATTGATGATATCTGCATCAAAAGAAATCATTCCCTTGTTCCCTACCAGCTTAGTTATATTACAGAGCGCAGGACGTTGATAAACTGTGGTTACGGTTGAGGGTGGAAGAAGATGAGGTGGAAAGAAGAAGACATGGCTGGATAATATCAAGGACTGTACAGTTTGTGAAGTTTCTAAACTCATCAGGATGGTAGAGGCTGAAGATGTCTCAATGTGACACCCCCTACAACCATGATGGGTTTTAATAATAAATTTTAAAAATTAATATAATAATTCGTGGTTTACCGTGTTCACTGTTGCCATCTCAGTCGCTCTCTCTCTCTCTGAGACCTGATAATGTTTCAGTACAGTGTCAGTCACAAAATAGTTTCACATAATTTGTAATTCTTCTTAATTCATTTGTTCTGTTTTTTTGTTTGCGTAATAGGATGTTAAGCATGACATCCCAAACAGAGAGGACGAGGATGCTAACGATAACAACAATGTTATCAGTCCTGCCAGTCTTACTTCCACAAAATCTCAGGAAAATGGCAGACTTCAAGTGCGTGTGCGCAAGAATAAGAGAAAGGATTAAGCTGTTCATGTGACACTGATTATGAGCGCAGAGAGTCTGAACATTATGGATATTGTTAGAAACAAAAGTTCATATATTTAGCATGCATGCGGTTGTATCAGAAGATGTGGAGATTGTATTATTTCATTGAAAGTAAGTAAGGAGCTGTTAATGTCTAATGTTAAGTCATTCAGAAGATGTGGAGATTGTATTATTTCATTGAAAGTAAGCAAGGAGCTGCGATTGTCTAATGTTAAGTCATTCAGAAGATGTGGAGATTGTATTATTTCATTGAAAGTAAGCAAGGAGCTGCGATTGTCTAATGTTAAGTCATTCAGAAGATGTGGAGATTGTATTATTTCATTGAAAGTAAGCAAGGAGCTGCGATTGTCTAATGTTAAGTCATTCAGAAGATGTGGAGATTGTATTATTTCATTGAAAGTAAGCAAGGAGAAGCGATTGTCTAATGTTAAGTCATTCACCTATTGCACCAGCAGAACTTGGTTTCGACTTGGAGTCCACTAATTATTGTGTTTTGAAGTAAAAAATTACTCTCTGGGTTAACCCAGCCATCAGGAAGTAGGGTGCTAGGAATCATGCGTGGATTATGTGGATTAGGCCTATGTTTTTGTGGAGAAATATGGATGATCTGAGAACTGCAGAAAGCAGACATCGGCGGGTTAGGTTTTTAAGTTTTGTGGACAAACATTTTTTGCAACACTGGAAATCAGAAAAGGGATATTGCTTTAAATACTAGCTACCAGTATCGATGGTGATAATGACTGAGACATATAGTGTAGCTGTGAGTTAATAAAAATATCACAGAGACTTTAGTGTTAAATGTATGTTATTCGTACATAGTAAAGTTTGCGACGTCTGCTTAGATGTTTTCAATGAGAAATATGAATTCTAACGTTTAATTTATGTTTCATTCTGAAAGATTTGGTGTATTTGTAGACAGAAAATGTGTTGATATAAGTTGCGAGGTGAGTGGGTGCCATCTGAATGGACCTGGTTCAAATTTCGTTTACTGCATTTTTTTTTTCCGAAAACGGTTATAGCTCACTGTTTATTGACATACATGTGAATTGTTGTGTGACTGGACATAAAATATGCGTTCTTCAACTTACAGAAACAGAGTGAAACCACATTTCTGTAATTTTCTTTCAAGCATTGGGTTCATGTTTGCTTAAAAGGCCTGCCTTTTTTTGTGTGCAGAAAGCGAAACAAAAAAAATTACAAGAGACAGGCAAATCTGTGCTCTTCATTTTTTCATGGTTTATTTCCCATGGCTATAATTATCCATCAGTGAGATATTTATTTTGTTAAATATTGATTTTTGGAAGGGATTTATGAGTGGAGAAAGATTGGGTTTGGGTTATGTAGATGGCCGGTATCTGCTCATTTCCACTAGTATTTCCTACATACTGCGTCTCAGTCGGTGGCAGGTAGTCTTAAGAAACTTACGGTAGCCAATATGTATCTAAACCTGAGCCGTCACAAAAGTTCAAATCGGTGCAAATTTGATAAAAAATTGGAATTGTAGGCCCTTTAGAATTGTAGGCAAACATGAACCCAAATTAATTAACATAAAATAAATATGTAACGTTGTGTATGAATTTTACAAACGCTTGTAATGAACTACTACAACGATGGGAAGTGTGCTGTTGTATGAGGTAATCAAAACCCAAACCCACACCCACATCAGATTGTGTATTGGGGTGTCATACTTACAGCACTGTGCACAAACTGTATGTATATACGTGGAATATTTTATTTCAAATTCCTTGTTAAGGATGGGGAATAGTAATGTGAACATAATAAATCAAGTATTGGAATACGCCAATGAAATGTCCATAAATTCAAATTTGTTAATGTTCTCAAATTATTCAGGTGATTAACATTTGTTAATATTTACCAATTTATGCCATATGTTAACATTTGTTAATATATATCAATTTATATCAGATGTTAACATTTGTTAATTTATGCCAGATTGTTATGTAGTTTCACGGTGGCCAAGATGTATGGGAAACATCATCTCTACTTCTTTGTAACAGTATTTGCTACCGCGAAATCTATCAATTATGGGTATTTGTATTTTATATATTTGTTTATTCCCTGACAAATCAGCTTGGTGAGTCAACTTCAAAGCACTTACTCAGTGTGATAATTCATATCAGTACACCTGTGATGTGTATGTGGCGGGTAAGCTATGAAAACTATCCGAATGTTTACCCATTTTCGTCTTTGCAAACAATGCACATATTAGGTCTTCTTGGAATGCAGTGATAACAGTTATTATAAAAGTATAGTATGCATCATACTGAGTTTTTGAGTAGGCTGAATATAGAGGAAGAATAGCTGCTGAATACAATATTACACAGAAAACTGAAATATTTAGGACAAATAAACAGACACAATGGCATAGAAAGATGCATCTTAGAGGGCATAGTTCCGGGATGTAGAAGAAGAAGAAGAACTGGAAGGAGATGGACAGATGACATCAAAGACTATGAAGTTATCATTGGAGGAGGCTGGCAGATTTGCACAGGATAGATTTGGGTACCGGACATCAATTACAAAGACAATGTTCTGGAAAGAATATGTCAGAGAGAGAGTATGCATCATGATTTAAAAAACAAACATTAGTTAATTTAACATAAAATCGAACACATCTGTTGTATCTGTGGGTCTCACCACTAGACAAACCACCCATGCAACAGAAAACATAAATAGATGACATGCCGTTATATAGAGGCTCTTTTATGGAAGCTTGTAGCATGTCATCTATACAATTATCAACCCCCTCTGAGTAGAAGGCTCTTTCAATAGGCATTGCACTAAGCCGAAAGCTGATGTCTCCTTTGTATGAAAGAAAGCTAAGAAAAACTACCCCACTGCACATAAGAAGTAAGAGCTAATCGCTCACAAATTTTGGGGTTCTCAAATAAACAACATAAAATTGATTCCAAAAATAAAGAAATAAACGCAGAATAGTCTTAGGTAAACATGTCATGTGATCTATTTTGTGACATTCCAATAAAAATGTGAATGTACATGATGGAAAATTTGTGGGAATGTACAGATTCTGAGATGGTTGATGAATTAATCCTGTACATAACTCAAAATATGAACATCTTTCAAACACACTGCATCCCATATGATTTCACCACAAAACTGCTGACGTAGTGCACAAATTCAAGAACAGTGATTCATTCCAGTTTTTCAAATAAGTGTGATAGGTTCCAATGAATTTGTGCATGCCGAGTAAAGTGTGTTTTCACCATCGTCAGATATCTTTGTTCCTGTAGAATCAAGTTGCTTTTATGCAGTTAAAATGTTACGGTTGCTAATTGTGACTTAAGGTCATGATTGTTTTATCCTCAAGTCATATTTGTGAGTGTACATACAAGACCAAACAAGTGTCTTCCTTATTACAGTTCTTGCCGAAATGTAAAGGCAGTATATTTTTGAATGGAAACAAATTTTAAACTTTTTTTGGTTCTTGTTTTTGCAATGGTCCAAAAATATAAACAAATACTACTGCTCTCCAATATAGTCTCTGTGATGTTACTGTGCATAGTATTTTAACCTGTCGGTTAGTGACGTCCGTTGATGCAGGGTGTTTCTCTAATCAAGTCTGGGTCATTCCGTCGATCAATCAACTAACATCGTAAAGTCCAGACCGATTTGTGTAACAGAAGTCACAAAAGAGCAATGTGTAGACCAAAAGAAACACTCAGAAGAACAATACTTAGAGAAAGTAAAACAACCAATATTAGTTAGTTAGTTAGTTAGTCGTCGGATCATCATCACTGCAAACTGGACACATCCATAGTTGCTCCGATCTCTCCTTGAGTGTATCCGCCATCACACTTCTGCTGACAGTACCGGTCCTATGCTGTTTGACCATCATTCTTCTGCGTCCTCCAAAATGTTCACCTCTAGCAACACCGCATTTCAATCCCTGATCTTTAATCCTAGCCATTGAAAAGGAATCATCATCCACATTAGTCTCACTCTCGCGTGTTATATCTCTTAAGGAGTTCAAAACGTCAGCGCAATCCATTGCCCCATCGCCCTGTGCCAGAATCGCACACGAAATCACAAAACCAATATTCATACTATTCAAGAACTGCACAGAATAGCTTTGAACAGACAGAATTGGAGAGATCTGACCTCATCCCTATGCGCTAACTTCAGTGCAAAAGGAAAATGAATGAATGCTGTCAGTGGTGGCCAAAAGAAGACAGATGTGTCAGACCATTGGTGCAAGTAAAACGGCGGAACAACACATTTCAATTCTCTAGACCACATTCCTGTTGAAAATCTAGTAGGACTATTGTCCTGCTACAAGAGATCCAACAGTTGCAAGACAGTAGTGGGAGTTTGAGAATGAATGCTGAAGATGTTCTTCTTTAGGTGGATGTCATTCTTTCTAAAACGTGTGGACCTTTTTCATGGATATTCTGAACATCTCATAATTCTGGGTGAGTTGACTTGCCGCAGCTAGAGACATTGTTAAACAATCTGTGATTTGTCTTGTTCATCATCATCTAGAGCTGCCCTTTCTCCTGCTACAAGCAGTCATATCTATTGTAAAGCTAGTCTTGCTTACCCTTACCCCTGCTACAATCAGTCATATCTATTATAACACTAGTCTTGCTTGCAATGTAATTAACTTGAATAATGTCACTATTGAACTCATCTTCAAATTTGTCAACAATGCTGATATGGTGCCTCTCACTCGCCTTGACTTTTGATCTTGCTGACTGTTTATGTATCGTTATCACTTCAGTTATCACTTCCTCTTCTGGTTTGCAGTTTAACATGTCTACCCAGCAAGTTGTTTTGTTGTGAAGACATGCTATCTAGTCATGTTGTCATACCATGGTTGTTGGTGTTCCTCTTAGTCTGGTATATCCGACTTAGCACCAGTGCTTGCTTAGGAAGGACTGTTGTCCTATTCAATGCCAGGGATGGTCCAACAAATCTGTTTCCAGCCTCTATTTACTAGACTAAACCCCTTCTTCACTAAGGAGTTGAGAAGGAATGTCTTAGAAAATGCTTGCATATTGGCTGAGAATTCAAGTCAAACAAGCAAATAAGAGGACACACAGAAGTGATATATTTCTACAATAACAAGAAAACGTTGAACATATCAGACATGTACTTAGAAGGATTTTTTGGCCACTACAAGCATAAAAATGGGTATCATATGGCAAAAGAAAGAAGTAGACCAAGAGGAACTCTTTGCAGAACAACCATCAAAAGTGTATGGCAGCATTCATACAAGAGCTGCACATAGCAGTATCACTAAACCTGGAGAACTGTGGTGTATGTCCCATACTCCTTGTTCTGCTTAGAAGGAGCCATAGATGTGTAAGCTCCTTTCTCTAGTGCTTCTGCACCACATGGGTGTTTCTGAGCAGCAAATTCCCAAGATGTGACATCAGTGTTTCAGTTGTGTAGAGACACTGAGAGAATCTTTGCAAGTTTTTCTTGTCCACTATCCAGTCATTTTTCAGTAAGGAGCCATACATTTCTTGTATTGGGATGTATTTGTCAGACATGTTCATATCATATCCAGCCATCTCAGTTGGGCGTTCTTCAGCATCGTATATTAGCTCTAGTGAAGACGTCGTGTCAGGTACTTAAATTTTGCTAATTTATTCTGAAGAATCTGCAGACACTGCATGTGTGAAAGTGATTTAACACACTGGCATGTCTGATATACGCTGTCTCACGGATGTACATAATAGTAGTGAGCACAACGCAGGATTATAAGTAAAATTTACAAGCTCATCAGATGAGAACAACAATAATCCCCATGTAGACTTGTAACATTTTTATGATTTGAAGTCCCCCCTGAATCAAGTCAAGATAACTCTTTACAAAATATTTTTATTCAAGTCTGGGGATCTCCCTAGCATAGTGGTTAAGAGGTCATGAGTTTGAATCCAGCTCGTGTTGTGTTGATTACAAGGTGGCCGCTTTGTTGATAATGTCCAAGTACATATGGGAAATTGAGTACACTGAAGTCAATCCTTTACGACTTTAGAACTTTTTATTCAAGTTTAGTTATAAAAAAATCAATTTTTTTGTTTAACTTTAACTATTAAATTAACGTTAATAAATCAAACTTTAACTTTGAGTTATGTTTTTCAGAAATTGAGTTATGTTTTCAAGAAATTGAGTCATGTTTTTATTTTGAAGAGTTATTTGAGAAAACATGCCAACTTTTGTGTTCATGTGGGTTCAGCATATACTACAAATGCTCATTCTATTTTGTCAGTTTAGTATCAGTTCTGTACTATAGAAGTTCCTGCTGATTACAAAACATGTTATATATGTATGTCTCAGGGATGACAGTTTGTTATCCCTGCTTGCCTAAAAATAAGTAAAGTTCTGTGTTTTCTAAATGGAATATGTGATTTCTTTTCTGAATGTGATAGATTAGAACACGGTTCAACTATTCGGAGATCACGCCACAAGAAATTGTGCATCTGGGCCGTTCAGAAAGCAATGGCCAACTACTGAATGTATTTATATTGCCTAGTCACTACAAACAAAAATTTTTGGGTTGATGGCTACATCCTCAATAGAATATGATATCAATGTATGTTTCTTCTGTGTCCGTATCATGTCCAACAGGTAGAAATGTTTCTATCATAAGTATCCATAATATGTCTAACAGGTAAAAATGTCTCTATCAGAAGTGTCTGTATCTTTTCCCAACAGGTAGAAATGTTTCTATCAGAAGTGTCTGTATCATGTCTAACAGGTAGAAATGTTTCTATCAGAAGTTTTCTTATCATGTCTAACAAGTAGAAATGTTTCTATCAGAAGTGTCCGTATCATGTCTAACAAGTAGAAATGTTTCTATCAGAAGTGTCCGTATCATGTCTAGCCGGTAGAAATGTTTCTTTCAGAAGTGTCTGTATCATGTCCAATAGGTAGAAATGTTTCATGTAATGTTTCTATCAGAAGATTATATATCTTCTATCTGTTTTTTATGCTGTATAAGACATTTTATTGTTATGTTCAGTGTAACATTTGTAAAGGTTATATGCATGTATTAAAACTCTGTTGTTTTTTGGGAAAACAGATTTAAACCTTGCAATAATTCACATTCATCAATTCTGTAAGTCGTACAAGTATTTAAATGTTTATAGTAATCACAGTCTCCTTATTCAGTCCAATGTCTAAGGGTTGATCGTAATGGCTTGAGGTGTATTGAAGGGCGGCAATCAACTTTCCACCTTGTTAAGTCAATGATGGTCCCTTAGAAGTTTGGGCTGTCTTATAACTAGGTCAATCAATCAAGTGCCATGCCGAGTGGCGTAGTCGATCATGGTTCTCCACAACTGTCTGTCACAATTGTGTTGTTAATAAGTTCAGTTGGTAATTTTTTTTTGTTCCACAGTGGCAACCCATTCAGAAAGTTTTCTTTTTTTCTTCCTCTGTCTCCCCTTAATCTTGTCAGTGGTTACTAAATGTTCACGTTTTAGGTAGATATCACTACCATGAGGTAGATATCACTACCACGAGGTAGATATCACTACCACGAGGTAGATATATATCACATTTTGGATGACCTTGTTCATTCAACACCTGCTGCCTATGGATTCTTCTGGAATGTAAAATTTTAATATTGAAAATTGAACGATCACCTAGTCTTTAAGTCTGTAATTCAATGATAGGTTTCAGACCAGGGCCGGATTTAGACTTGATAGAGCCCTAAGCTATTTGAGATATGGGGGGCCTAAGCTATTTGAGATATGGAGGGCCTAAGCTATTTGAGATATGGGGCCATTTAACGATTAATAATATGTAGATAGTGAATTTAAATAAATTTTGGCATCCCCCAAGGAAGTGGGGCCCTAAGCTATAGCTTGTTTAGCTTATAGGTAAATCCTGCACTGGTTCAGGCTATCAGAGAGCTAGACTACTCTTGCTCGTTTGTCTCTGCGTATTTTGATGATCATATCAGACTATCAGGGAACTAGACACCTGTGTTCATGTGTCTCTAAGTCTTCTGCATATTATTTACACTAAAACCATATTGTGTGCACAGATCTAATTTCCTAATGTGTTCATGAATTGAATTAACATTATCTTGTGTTCACACATGCCAAAATACATTGCCAACTCAGCGCCATGTGACTCTTTACAGACAAATTTGCGTAAAAGATGTTCAACATATCAAAACACTAAGCCCTCTGCCTTAAGTCATGCTTAGCCCTTGGTAACAAACCTCAGATGTATGGTTTTTTTGTGGTTATTATGTGACAAATAAAATTGATTTTAAAAGAAAAAATATCTGACAAGTTGGCACATGAAATAATAATAAAGTACACAGTGCCAGATTTTAGTGTAAGAAAAAATCCAAATGATACTTTCTGTGTAAAAAAAATGATACTTTCTGTATAACTAATAATACTTTCTGTGTAACTAGTGCAGGATGATCACATGAGGCATAACATGTAAATTATGGCATTAGAGTTACAGGCACATAGAATGTAATACAGTTGTTTTAAAGAAAGGTCAATTGATATCACAGCCAGGCTGAAAAGCATCACATGAACAATTTTGTTCTCGTAACTGCTGTGCAACAGCAGGAGTTTGAGAATGAATGTAGAGGGAGAGAAAGTGTGATTCTGATGTCATCAACATCCAAGATACATAACACATGTGCTAGTACCAGGCTACATTGCACATTTGCTAGTACCAGTCTACATTGCACATTTGCTAGAACCTAGCTACATAGCACATTTGCTAGAACCTAGCTACATAGCACATTTGCTAGTACCAAGCATCATATAAAGGTCTTTCTGGATGCCTTCAACATGCATGTCCAGCATCTTTACTGTATCATTCGGGATGGATGAGGAAAGTTTTACATCATTTAAACCAAGTGTATTCAGTTTGACAGTGCTAATATCTCTAGTTACAAATCTATCCTGATGGAAAACAAAAGGCAAATCATAATTCAAACTTCCTCCCAACATTGTGTTATAAATGATAGTCATGGACACTAACTAAAGAACAAGAGAGAAAGTTTACTACATGTGAAATGAGATGTCTAAGAAAAACAGAACAAGAAGAGATCATGTGAGAAATGAAGAGATTACAAAAACTGTTGGAACAGCATCAGTGGTAAAATATATTGAAAAACAAATTGAAAAGGTTTGGCCACCTAATGAGAATGAACCCTTGTTGGCCAGCGGCAAGAGCATACAACATGAAAAGGGAAACATCAAGATACAGAGAAATACCAAAAAAAGAAGTGAGTTGAAGGTGTTACGAACATTCTCATACCATCACTGCGCTACCAATGTCTAACGTGGACATTATCAACAGAAGCCAAAAGAAAACTCGTTACTACATAAATGTCTTGTCTTAGAATCCTCGGAGTAACAATAAGAGATACAATCAGACACAAAAACATCACAAGACTAACAAACAGTGCTAATCCTGGATTACATCAAAAGACAACAGATTAAGTGATTTTCAGATGCTTCCAGACTACCATCAGATAGTGTCCCTAAAAAAGCATTACTATACAGGCACTATGGTTAAAAAACCAGGGACAGACCATGCAAATGATGAATTACAGAAATAAAGGAGTCAACAAAAACAAACATATATGAAGCACACAAAAACGCCATCTCTAGAGAACACTTCTACACCAGACGCTGCAAGGCACAAAGGGGTATAAAGCTAAAAGAAAAGAAGACCAACGTTCTGATACGTCGCAATATTACTGCATATCAAACAACCAAACATGCAATTGCCTGAAAACCGATCTTCATTCAATCCTGCGGATGTCTTACAGCAAAAGCAGAGAAAAGACAATAGATAGATAGACAAATCAGTATAGATAGATATATAGATTTATTTAATAATTCTATTTGCTTTTATACATTTCATGTTAAGTACCCAGCCTGGTGTGAACCACCTTGTACATATTGAATGCTTATACGAGGTTCGTAAATATAATTGTAAGCATAATCAAATCATTTATAAATATATTTTTGTATGATACACATTGTACCTGCATTAATATATATTCTACCTGTTTGATACCTGCTGTAATTCTATGAATTAATATTCCACCTTTGTTATACCTGTTGTACCTGCATTGATTCCACCATGATATGAATATATCCATTTATTCGTATTCTACCAACATGATAAATATATATATATACATACACCCATTGCTAAAGTGATTCACCAACAACCATTCTAACAAATATAGCATATTGTTCTCTCTGTGAACAATCACGATGTGGTGTGACACAAGTAATAACAGTATTAGAAGCTAAATTATACTCATAATGGCACATGCTGATAATGTTATCCATAATTTATTCTTGAAACAAGTGTACGGTTAACAGAATTTTGTGGAAATACCACAGAAAAAGGGTTATTATACAACCTTGCCAGTCATCTTTCAGAAGCATGAGTCGGTTCTTTCCTGGCAAATGGGTCTGCATTAAAAAAAATTTAAGAAATCGAGATGATTAAAAATGGTATGTTAGTTGTGATGTCACTCTGCCACTGCATTCCTAGTTATGAAATGGCTGCTGTAATTGTACTGAAATTTATTTTGACTGATAAGGTAATTGGTTGCAAGGGGTGTTCCTAGATGCTAAGATATACATGGGGCACGTACTATGATTTTAATCTAATATGCTGAGGGGAGAACTACCTGGAACTGCACTGATAAATAGCACTATCAACAGATTGAGCAGGTGAGGTAAATAATAAACACCGGGTTGGTGTTTAGCATCTAACGCCAGGAAAGTAAGCAATAAAAGCATGAACACAATATTATTCTCCCATTTTTCTTAAATTTCGTCTCACGTCCCTGAAAATATGTAGACCCATCTCCTTGAAAAGAACCCATGACTCTCTATTTAAACCCATAAAGGCATTGTAGTATTGGCTGTCTGCTGCTGATATATTTTTAAAAGTTCTGTAACTTTTTGAATAGATTCTGTGTGTTTGATTTGATTTCAAGTCTCATGTAAAAGTCTAATGCCATGTCATTTTATTCATACTGTATATCTTACTTAGATGTCAAGTAAAATGACATGCACTAATGTATTATTTTCTGTGTTGATACTGTTCAACATTTTACATGATCAGTGTTATGAGCGACCACTTGAGTTGATCAATGTTATGAAGTGAAGGCGAACACTTGAGTTGATCAGTGTTATGAAGTGAAGGTGAACACTTGAGTTTATCAGTGTTATGAAGTGAAAGCGAACACTTGAGTTGATCAATGTTATGAAGTGAAAGTGAACACTTGAGTTTATCAATGTTATGAAGTGAAGGCGAACACTTGAGTTGATCAATGTTATGAAGTGAAAGCGAACACTTGAGTTTATCAATGTTATGAAGCGAAACGATTAATCAGGAATTAGGGTTTAATCAGCAAACCATCAGCATGCATATTTTTCATCATGCACTGGGAGAGAGCAATATCAATGGTGATTCAAAATATAAAACCATAAATATGAAACTGTCTGGCTTGTGATTGACCTGATCGAACCTAGTTAATGTCATCAATGACTTGATACCAGTCACCCACACTAAGGTTCTTGTTATGAAGAGATATCACAGAAAATCAAACTATAAAGGTCTAGTTTATAAATCTCCTAATAAATAATGGAGGAAGATTGCATACAGATACAACCCATCGAGGTTTAAAATATGTAGAGAACTGGCGTCATTGTACTCAGGTTTCACCATATGTACTCTGTCCCTCTCAGCAAAGTGACATGACACCTACCAAGAGAACCACTCGTAAAACATGACCCTGCAACTAAAAAAAATATTCCCAGGTATGTCTGAAAAAAGAAAGTACTTGTAAACAAGATATCATTTCCTGGGTTCGAACCCACAACCTGTTGAACACATAATTTTTATGTTAAAATATTGCGATAGTCCATATTCTTAACTAATTTATAGCACAATCTATTGACATTCACTATTAATAGCATGAATTATTTGACATTTTCTGAACACAAGGCAGTCAATGTATAACACATTTGCTTT
Source organism: Meghimatium bilineatum (assembly GCA_034231615.1). Taxonomy (NCBI): domain Eukaryota; kingdom Metazoa; phylum Mollusca; class Gastropoda; order Stylommatophora; family Philomycidae; genus Meghimatium; species Meghimatium bilineatum. The sequence continues at coordinate 2,373,400 of CM067318.1, read as the reverse complement.
CTGTGTTGATACAGACTTGGCATGATGTACCAGAATTGTATTTCTTGCCTTATTTCATTTTGTTAATATTGGATATGTTTTGTTTTGTATCTTCTGTGACTGTATAAAATGACCATTTCCATTTAGCTGTGCTGTAGCATGGTGTGTTCAGATGTGATGTGCAGAAAATATAACACTGCACGTGTAAATATAAGACTTTGGACATCAAAAAAAGGTCATCAAATACCACATCCGGGATAATTTGCACAGAAGGTTGTGTAGCTGCCCACATTGTTTTCTGATTTCATTCAGGCAGAGTGTTAGAATGAACATTGACGATACCTGAAATTGATCTTACCTACCCTGAATATTTTGATTGAGCATACAGTTTGTGCTACCCCATGACCACCTTGCCTTCATCACTATGGTATTCTTGTGTCGTGTAGTATATACCAAATATTTAATTCATAAATTTCATCAAATATATTTTAGTATCTTTTTATATCCATATTTTACAAAAAAAGGAACAAATCCATCACAGAATATCATTGACTGGAGTAAAAACTCTCATTGAAAATATGAAGTCAAAGAACAGGCAGCAGCTTTCCACAAGACCCCATCCTATAGTTGACCATATCACAGTAAACTACCATATTTCAGTTATGCACAGGACACTGTAGACAAACACATTTCAACAAAATAAAGGTTGTCCAAAATGACCATTGTCCATTTCAAAAGGCTCTCAGACTCCAGAACACATTCTTCAGATATATTCACTCTCTGGTGACTTGGGGACTAAAACTTGGCTTCAGAGATAGAACTGGAAGTGAAGTTGTGGGAAAACTGCAAGGACCTGCTGTGACTGAATTCATGGGGGCGGCTTTCCTACTTTTATACACTTCTGAGCATAGGAGACTGATTGCAAGAGAAGAATACCCATACTTAAAAAAAATGATTTTAAAATTTTTTTCCATTAGTTTGCCATTTATTATGTCTGTCTACACTGTCAGACACAATTACTGGATGAATTCTACCATCGTCAACATCTTCCTAAGTGGGTACACGCCATTCTTCTGTAGATCCACATTGGAGAGACTTCATTCTTGTCTATTAACTACTTGTTTATTCTCCATTTTTCACATCATAGTTGTTCATTTGGTTGTTTACTATTCCCAAGGAAGTATTAGTTGTGCATTCTTTTCCTTGAGTAAAGTAAGGAAATGTGTACATGGTGTTTCCTTGAGTGAAGTAAGTAAATGTGTACATGGTGTTTCCTTGAGTGAAGTAAGTAAATGTGTACATGGTGTTTCCTTGAGTGAAGTAAGTAAATGTGTACATGGTGTTTCCTTGTTTCAAACAGTAACATTTGTACATCTACCACACAACCTAAAACAACAGTGAAATGGATCTTCTCATGTCGTCATCTTTATAATGACTATCTTTACACCTTCTCATGTCCAGTCATCTTTATAAAGACCATCTTCAGACTTTTGCATGTCCAGTCATCTTTACAAATACCATCTTCAGACTTTTTCATGTCCAGTCATCTTTAAAAAGACCATCTTCAGACTTTTTCATGTCCAGTCATCTTTACAAAGACCATCTCAGACTTTTTCGTTCCACCATGCTATTTGAAGGAATATTTAAAAGTGAAACTAAACATTGACCTGATACATTTCTTGGCTAGGTTTTTTTATTTATCATAATGGCTGATGGTATCGTTGCAGACAACCTTTGTTGTTCTTTAATACTGAACAAATTAATGAATCTGATATCTCGGGAATACTCTTGTACCTGGTGGTGGCAGGCTTAATGAGACTGGCAACACTTATGGGCAAAGGTCTCACTGTATTATCCTCGTATTTTATGGGAGTAAAGGTAAGATGGGGCAAATGGAAGAAATGACCTTATGTCTTACCATTGCTGATATTTGTGTTATTTTCCCTTTAGCAATTTTTGCTTGTCCCTTCATTCTTATAATAACAGGATTCCACAGTATTATTTCCAGTATATTTTTTTTGTATGCTTCAGTTTATAAAGGGGTTTCCATCTTTGGACAAAGTTTGGACATTCAAGTTTCATCCTCAGCTTATATTTGGAAATATACTGTTCATCTTTGACTTATATTTGGAAATATACTGTTCATCTTTGACTTATATTTGGAAATATACTGTTCATCTTTGACTTATATTTGAAATATACTGTTCATCTTTGACTTATATTTGGAAATATACTGTTCATCTTTGACTTATATTTGGAAATATACGATACATATCACTCCATGGTGTTGTTTCTGTATGTCAAACAGTAAAATGTGTATATATTACTCCATGTTGTTGTTTCCTTGTGTCAAACATAATGTGCACATTTTACTCCATGGTGTTGTTTCTGTATGTCAAACAGTAAAATGTGCACATTTTACTCCATGTTTGTTGTTTCTGTATGTCAAACATTATAATGTGTACATTTTACTCCATGTAAGACACAAAGTCAAAAGTTAAATGTGTACATCATATTCGATGTTGTTTTCCTGCCAAATATTCTTGAGACTAATGGGAATTGAACAATTTCCATACCATGATTTTCTTGCAAATTGTATTTCTAGAGTTATTTTTCAAATCTAAGAAAGCTACATGACTGCGACAATGGGAACATAATATAAGCTGTGCAGTCTTCTACACTGCAATAGGCATTGATGTATGTCTCTGTGCAGTATCACCTCCAGAATTAAACACTTGAGTTCTATCCTCTTGAGTTCTATCGTTTCAACTACTTTGTAATAGTCTTTTATACCAATTGTAGTGTGTTGTACTACAAAGTCATTACCAGTTGCCTAAAAATAGTATCAGTATTAATAAGCAGTAATCCCTGCTGAACTTCAAGTATAACTGTATGTATAGGCAAGTGTAGGGTCATACTAGCAATTAGCAACCTGTTCAATACAAATATCCTATACTTAATCATAGGAACATTACTTTCTCACCAGACACACTGTTGCACATTACTTTCTCACTAAACACTGTTACACATTACTTTCTCACTAAACTAACTGTTTCACATTACTCTCGCACTGAACAAACTGTTTCACATTACTCTCGCACTGAACAAACTGTTTCACATTACTCTCGCACTCCATTATACATCACATTCCAACACGACAGCAGATCTTTTCTAATAAGATGCTTTGCTTCTGTTCTATACTATTGATAATGCCTCAATTCTACAATTTTCACTTCTGTTCTATACTATTGATTATGCCTCAATTCTACAATTTTTGATGAAATATATCCACATTTTCTCAAACCTGGTTTGTTCCTGATCTTTGTTTTGGTCAGATAATTTATAATTACATTATTTCCCATATTGTATTGGTTATGCATGTATTTTTATCTGTAATTTCTGAAGAAATACTGGCTTTATCGGTTGATATTCAGTGCTTTTGCAGTCTTTAGTACTAGACAGAATGACATATTTACACATTATGTTGCTATTCAAACTCAAAAGTAGCTTTCCTGTCATCATTCCATCAATAGTTAAAGTATCTTATGTCACAGAGAAGAGTGGGATATGATCATGATTCTGTGACACACTTGTGACACACTGATTTGAGGGTTATACTGTTGCACATTATCAGATGTACATGTGGTGCTTGTTGAATGTATTTTGTTGGCAATATTATGATTGTGTGCGTAGCTAGCAGAAATGCTAATGTGTAAGCCAAGTTCTATAAGAATGAGCCCCAAAGATGAAGTTTGCAGGATTACAAACAAAACTCAAATACTAGCATAATTGCATGTTTTTCCCCTTAGGGAGTTGCAGGGAGGGATTTTGTAGCTGTGTGATAAAGGCAGCATGTTCTTGCTGTCTCCATGTCATGTATAGGATGAGGATTTTAATTTACCCTCAGACAGAAAAAAACTCAGTCTTTACTGGGAGTTGAACCCTGAACCTCATGGATGTGAGACCAATGTTCTAACCTCTCGCAGGATTAATGATAAAATATTGTATGTTAAAATAACTTGGTTTTGTGTAAAGGATTTAAACCAAACTAGAAGAAAAGGTTCTATTCTTTTTCATAAGATTGTTTGTCATTTGCAAAGAATATTCAAGTGTGAGGTGTTTCCTACCCGAGGCATGTATCCTACCCGAGATGTGTTGAAGAGAATACAATGATGCAATGTGTGCTTGTTGTATAAAGTGTGGACTAATGTTGTGATTGACACTATCTCAGTCGACTTGGGAGACTTTCCGTCAAGACATTGTGAACCACATGTTGTGATTGACACTATCTGAGTCGCAGGGTAAGACTTTCTATCAAGACAATGCAAGCCCACCAATACAATTAGAATATTCAATGCAAGGTGATGGAGGGTGAAATAATCCCTTTAGCTGTGAGAAGCTGGCTCTTGGCAGCCCATATCATTTCTAACAAAAGCATTAGTTCTTTTCAGTTGGGTAACTAAAGTTGATAGCCAGACTTATATAAGGTTCCTCAAAAGCATGGTTATTAAAGAAGGGTTTATGAATGCATGTTTAGTCCCAAAGGGAGACATTCCAGTGAGCCAGTATCACCACGTCCTGCCAGGGGCACAGCACACACATTTGGGCCAATCATTCTTCTGCACATCTAGTATTCCACAGAAGTCTGCCACAAATTTCCACTGGTCTGTATCTCTTTGTCACAATTGGGTATAATGTCCAGGTCAGAACGAAAGCTACAGATCCTTCTCTGCCATTACTAAACAAGATTGGATAGCATTGGAGTTTGTTTTTTATTTTTTTAAATTGTATTCTGGTATTAATAAAAGTGCATTTTAATTTATACTAATTTCAATTCTTTTAACAAACTTGTCATGAAATGTACTTGTTGGTTATGTAATGTCATTGATTTGTCGGCCTGTGTACTCATTGTATACTGTTGGTCATGTATTGAATATCATTAGAATATATCTATGACGGACTATTTTATAATCTTTCATACTGACTTTACACATGGAATATATAAAAATTGCTATAATTTCTACAGCAGTGTTTTTACAGTTTTTGGTGGGTCTAATTTTTATGTTGCTTTTCATACAACTTGTGTTGTCTTTATACAGTGTTGTCAAAAGAATCGCTGAAGACTGACATTGGCACAAATAAAATGGTGGCCCAGCGCATTGTCATTCTCTGGACTGCAACCTGCTGGAAATCTAATACGGCTATTGTCCTGCTACAGGAGATATCCAGCGAAAGCTTGTGAATGAATGCTGAAGAAGAATAGTCTACAGCAGAGATTTAGGAAAATATGGCCTGCCAATCAATTTTGACTAGCCTCCAGATTGATTTAAAAGTATGATGTGCATTGATCCTTAAACTCAGAAAACACTATAGCAGTTTGAAGGGACTAAAGGAAAAGAACAATGACACGATGTTAATAATTATAATGTTGTCTCAACATTGAATTTACAAAGTTATGTCCAGGTATCACTGTACCTGTAAGCCAATGTTGTTCAAATGTTTTTAATTATTGTTAGTTTAATAGTATTCCTTTTTCAACAGAAGATTAGTCACTGGTTTTACAAATATTCCTACTTGGACTAGGTTTCGGAGTTAAATTAGTATCATAATTGCACTTTTTGTCAATATCAGAATTTTACTTCTTGTCCTATTGTACATAAAAAGTACTAAGTACTTTTAATTTTTATCTTTGTGAAATTTGATGTCTTCAGTATTTAAATCTCCTTTGCATCCCTGACTCTTAAATCTTCTCTCTGAAGTTTTTGAACTTGTAAGAATCTCTTCTGTAAAAGCCTAAGTAACATGTACAAGCAGCAACATTAACCATGAGCAACAAATAGTCATTGAAATTTGTAAAGTTTTAATTTTCTATCAACCAATCTTAAAATTCATAAGGCTTATCACCATTTCTTTCCATGCATTTGTTGAAAATATCCATAGACATTTCAAGGTAACATTTATAACAATCAAAGAAGATGGTCATGAAATTTAAGTTGGTAAATATTCCCATAAAATGTAAATACAAAAAAATGAAGGATGAATACATCAAGGTAAAATACACTCACATAACCCTGTCTGACGTGGCCAGCACATCAAAAGTAGGAATGTGATTTCGCATGATATGCATACATTTGTTAAACATTTTGTGCATAGGTAAATTATGCATTCTAAACACAAAATTATGATATCTATATATATACATAACTCAATTCTAAATGCAAAATTATAATGTAGGTAATCGTTAGTAACTATGCATTCTAAAAACAAAATTATACTGTAGGTGTGTATATATATTGTGTATATATATATATATATGCCTACATGTTCAAGTGAATATTCTTTCCAGAATATTGTCTTCATTGTAGATACTCTGAACGACTCTCTGTCCCGGGCAAGGAGGCCTGCATTGGCCAGAAATGTGCACACATTCTTTGATATCGCTGGTCCATCGCCTTCTTGGTCTTCTTCTCTCGCCTGGCACTCTGCTCTCCATAAGCAACCTTTCTATACCATAATGTTGCTTTAAGTGTCCGAAATACTGTAGCTTCCTTCTTATGATGGTATTTAGAAGCCACCCTTCATTTAGTTTCATAAATTTTAAAGGTAGTATATATACATGCTAAAAACAAAATTATAATGTAGGTAGTGCAGGTAACTATACATTCTAAAAGCAAAAATATTATGTATATACATAACTGAATTCTAAATACAAAATTATAATGTTCATGGGGTGCAAAAGTGTTTCACATTGCTCTTGTATGATTCCCAGGGTTAGCAAATAACCAAGATCTTAAAAGTACTTCCTTGTTGTGCACCCTGGAAATAGATGCCATGGCTTTGTTTCTGGCTAACACTTTTAGGTATCCTGCCCATAGATGTGGAGGCTATAGATAATGTCCACGGATGTGGAGGCTATTATAGATCAAATGAGAATTGATTGTAAATACCAATTAAGACAAAACAATATTTCTGGCACTTCTCAGCTGACACAGCCATCGGCCTCTGCCGACAGTAACACTAGGCATTTTGTGTCGGACAGCTGGAATGCAGATGCATTGGAGAGGCAATAATTCTGATGTCCCAATATGGACAGATGTTGCAACAATGTAGTGGTACCTAGAGTACACACTGAATTCCTCTAGAGAAGGCAACACACTCTAGATGGCAGCATCACGAAAGGTAAACATTACAGTGAGAATACGGTTCAAATTGTCAGGCACGAGGCTGATCGGCTGATGTGTTGTCCATGGTCAAGAACACAAAGATAAAAAGAATGTGTCCAATGGTAAATGTCACACATCAATTGACCCCATCCAAATTAGCAGCAAAGATCAGGTATTGGTCACTTGAGTATGTACTCCTGGATATGGAAAAAAACTTTGAATACAGCTCCCCAATGTACTAGGGAAAAGCTTTGAACAAATGTCGGGGAGTACATATTATTGAAACTCTCTGCCTGAAACAGTGTTCAGACTCTGGACACTGTGGTAAATATAGATGGAGAGCAAGTCCTGGTTTTTGAGGATAGGCCAACCCTACCCTAATTCAACTCACTTGCTCAACACAGCTCATTGATTCGGTACTCAAGGGTACAGGGGGCAATGATTGTCATCTTTTTTACACAAGAAACTATTCGTCTTAGGCAGGCATAATCTACCGAAATCTTTAGGTAATAAATACAATGGCAAAGAGTCAAAACAGACAATGCTTGGCGATGGATTGGAAGGCCATACATGCAGACAAGGCATGTGCGTGGAAAATGCAAGGGTCAAAATTTAAGACTCCAGATGTGTTTGGTGGCGCTGCAACATGTGCGAAGACACAACCCAAGTCTAATTTTACTGTCTTTGTAGCCCAACTCAGCTCGTGCAGAAGAAATTAGGTCTGAGACCTAGGGAGTAATAGGGGCATCTTCCTACACAGAGAATAGTTTGTCAGCTGTGAAGTGCCTTGTCGGAGAAAGATGCACAGTGGGTAAAAGGGAAAACACTAGCTCGTCCCATGACATTTACCCCCACTGAGTAGAAAATTTCTTTAATAGACATGGCATTAAACCATAAGTCAAAGTCTCCTGTGTCCTACGAAAGAAACTACCTCGTTGCACATATAAAGTAAGAGCTAATTGCTTGTAGTTCCTGGGGATAGAGCAAAACAGAATGTTCATAGATAAAAATGCATTCTAAAAACAAAATTGTAGATAACTGCATTCTAAAAACACAATTATAATGATTGTAGATATTTGCATTATAATACAATTTTAGATAACTGCATTCTAAAAATAAAATTGTATTTATAGAAAACTGCATTCTAAACACAAAATTATAATGTATATAGATAACTATGGCGTAGTAGCTAAGCTCTTCACTTTGTGCTCATGATGTAACAGGTTCAATCCCTCTCACATTGTCTTTTTCACAATTTGATTTTTCTGAGATCACTGGGAATTATTGCTTGAAGCTATGAGGCTGGTAATTATTGCTTGTAGCTATTAGTGGTACTCTCAGCAGGCAGAGTGCTGCTTCATAGAGAGACAGTATGTACGGGGCAACCAGTGTACAGTAAAGTCAATCCTCTACACCTTTCCAATCCTTATGCATTTTACAAACAAAATTATAATGTATACTATCAATAAAAGAATTACTGCTGAAGTGAGATGTGTGTCATTGGCTTAAATGAAATGACACAGCGCATCATTTTCTGGATTCAACCTTCTGGAAATTTTGTAAGACCATAGTCCTACTATCTGCTGTCCTACCATTGTCCTGCTACAAGAGAGATCCAAGGGAGTTTGAGAACAAACAATGGCACACTTGACAAAGATCAGATCATTACTTGTCTGTCCAAGAAATAACTGTCAATCAGATCATTACTTGTCTGTCCAAGAAAGAACTGCCGATCAGATCATTACTTGTCTTTCCAAGAAAGAACTGTCGATCAGATCATTACTTGTCTGTCCAAGAAAGAACTGTAGATCAGATCATTACTTGTCTGTCCAAGAAAGAACTCAATTTCTCACAGGAAAATAATATTGAACAATTTAAACATAAAAGTCTGTCTTAGTTTATAGTTCAGAAGTCATGAAGAATATTAATGACCAAAGTTGATATAGTATGAAACAAATAAATGTTATGCACTGACTAGATGGCATCAACTCATCTCTCATATAACACATACCGAAAAAAAACCCAGATGGAATGCATATTGTGAACTGCATCCACAGAGCAATTCAACTAAAGATCTACATTTTATATCTAAGGCAGTGGGCGTCACATATATCTCCTGTGCAGGTAATGCAGGGATTAACAAGGAGAGAAAGCACTATGATAGTGTGATAGATTGAGGAATGTTTTGACTAGTGTGCAATGTGCATTAACTCTTTCCGGACCAATCGCCAGTATACTTGCTTTATACTATGGGTCTACAGGACCAATCGCCAGTATACTGGCTTTATACTATGGGTCTACAGGACCAATCGCCAGTATACTGGCTTTGATTTGATATTTTATTACTTCACAAGGCTAACTCTAACCTTGTGAAGTAATCACATACCATCAACGTACTTATATATTCATATTCTGTATCCATTCCCCTTTCCAATGATATATTACACATACACTATTTATCAATATTAGCATGTCAAGTGATACAATAAAAAACACATATAAGGAAATTTTATAAAATTAATTTGGTCCAAACCTAAACATAATCAAGTCCTGAAAGAGTTAAAGTTGTGAAACTACAAATAAAAGTAGTAATGAAAATTGTGTTTAGGAAAAATTAAACCATACATAACAAGGCAATCACATAATGACTAGAACCACATAATAAAAAATGGAAGAGATCAAAGCATCCAATAACTTATGGAGAAGTTAAAAAAGATAGTAAATGTTGAAATCTATCAAACATAATTCTATATCCTTACAAAAAAAGATAAGGGTCACTTTTTGAAATGGAGCTAAATCAAATGTAAAGACAAAATAATAACAGCATTTCACAATATAAACATAAGCTTATCAGTTACAATCAATACCATTTTTCATGACATTAAAACATTAACGTGTGTAAAATGACAGCACAGCAATTAATACAACACTCTTTTTCAAAATTAATGAGAATAACAATCATTAACATTGTCAGTGCTGTGTGTGTCTTCCATTATTTGCGATACATTCAAGTCACATAGAAATGATGAGCTTGCCAGTGAAACACTGCCACTGATGCTGAAGTTCCAGAAACAGTTCGTGCAGAGCTGCAGGAGATGGCTGATGCTGAAGTTCCAGAAACAGTTCATGCAGAGCTGCAGGAGATGGCTGATGCTGAAGTTCCAGAAACAGTTCGTGCAGAGCTGCAGGAGATGGCTGATGCTGAAGTTCCAGAAACAGTTCATGCAGAGCTGCAGGAGATGGCTGATGCTGAAGTTCCAGAAACAGTTCGTGCAGAGCTGCAGGAGATGGCTGATGCTGAAGTTCAAAAAACAGTTCATGCAGAGCTGCAGGAGATGGCTGATGCTGAAGTTCCAGAAGCAGTTCATGCAGAGCTGCAGGAGATGGCTGATGCTGAAGTTCCAGAAGCAGTTCATGCAGAGCTGCAGGAGATGGCTGATGCTGAAGTTCCAGAAGCAGTTCATGCAGAGCTGCAGGAGATGGCTGATGCTGCTTAACTCGCCGCCCAAGTTCATCCCAATGATGTTCTATGAGATTCATATTAGGAGAGTTAACAAGCCAATTCACTCTATTGACACCAGCTTGTTGCAGGAAAGCATTTACTGTATGGGAATGTATGATTCTCTTGAAGGACTGCATTGTGCCCATGTAGTACAGAGATGGCAGTAAAATCTCATCACGGTAGCAGTCACCATTCAGGTTCCCAATTACATGATAGCTGCTCTGAAAGCTGCAGTCGAATGGTTGGATGACAAGCATGAACATTGGCATCGTGAAGATCTTTTCGAATAGTAAGATCACTAACTTCAGTGTTGGTTACATCTCTGAGAAACTCTCTATATGACGTGACCTTAACAGAACGTTGTCCTCACTGTCATTCTGTAAGCTTCTCAGTTCTGTGCCAGCTGCCCAGTTTCTTCCAGTGTCATGTGTTCATCATAGTTGGACTAGCCTCCACCAGCAGTTGTGTGTACAGTCTCTGAGGAACTGTAAAAAAAACTGTCAAATACTGCATATTTCCCATTAAGCAGTTGCAAGGTGGGATTTTATAGCAATGTGATAAAGGCCGCATGCTCTTGCTGTCGCCATGTCATGTACAGGGTGAGTTTTTTTATTTACCCTCCGACAAAAAACCCAGTCCTTACCAGGGATCAAACTAGACCTCACTAGTGTGTGACCAATGCTCTAACCTCTCTGCCATGCGCAAGACAATTACCTGATAATATTTGCAGTTCTGTTACAGCTCTTAGCTCTGAATACAGCAATCATTTCGAGGTGTAGTGACTCTAGGACAACCTGTGTTATCATTCCTCAACGATCCCAGTCTGGACAAAATTAGACAAAGTATTGACATTCTGACAATAACTGAATGAGACACTGCAAGCATCTGAGCCACATTTCAGACAGTAAGACCTTTCTACAACCATACACTGGCCCTCCCTTCCTTTATCCACAACACTCAGCTTTCATCGATGAGGCAAATTGTTATACACTGGTTATGCAGCAGTTGTATTGTTTATAAAGACACATTTTTTAGTATCACTCAAGGCCCAAAAGCATCATCCTGTTTTTGGATTAGCACCTGTATTTCATGCTCAGACATCATTAGAACATCCAAATTTTGGCATCTCAACAGCATGTTTTCAGCAGCACTTTTTCAGCAGTATGTTTTCAGCAGCACATTTTCAGCAGTATGTTTTCAGCATGCTTGCTAAGTTTTAACTCTAGTCACATGTTGAGCTGGAGCAGCACATTTTCAATGTTTGTTGTTCAAGTGAAAATCTGTTGCAGATTAATTGTTTATAGAATATAATTGTTTGGAAATTTTTTTGTTCATTTCTAGCTTGAAGGGTATAATGATGGTGGCATACTCCCTGTTCTCCACATTCTTCATCCACATATTTACTCCAGTGCTCCGTGCTTACATATAAAAATGTTCAAGTGGCCTTTTCTTAAGGGTAAACCCCTCATTAGTAAAACATCAATGTAACTGGCTCTCACTCAACATGGAACAAAATGGCTACTTCCCTATATGTCAAAACTTAGGCCAAAAAATATATTGCTTTATTATACAATTTTTGGTAGGTGCATATGACCAATATCATGACATAGCCACAATGTAGCCACAAATATGGTTTTAAAAACAACTGGTCTATGAATGCTTATTTAACACAAGTTGTAAACATAAATATCGACAGTGGTGAGATAACATGAAATGAAAAGTAGTTAGAAATCACAAATAAAGAAATCAGCCTAACTTAAATATAAAACAATGCTCAGTTAATGCTGCAATGATTTACTAGTACAAAATAATTCTGACCAAAAATTAATTATTGCATTAAGAAATTTGCAACATTTCTAGAATGCAAGAAACAGATTATGTTTCTAAGGAAATATTTTGGCAATCATAATACAGGGTCATATCAATCATATGTAGAATCTGTGTTTCCTCCCATCATTTTATTATTTAAAGTGTTAAATAAATATGAAAACAATAGTTTTATCAATAGTCAATTAAATATAGTTTCAATAAATACGAAAAAAAACAGCTTTATAATCAATTACATTATATAAATATCCAGATTAGTGCTTGGAAGCTATCAGCATGCCATACTATTAAGTAGGTGACAAAAAAGTCATGTTTATTTTGTGGAACATTCAGTTATGACTGTATGCTGTCATTTAGTTATGACAGAATATAGTCATATCTATAGTCACAAGAAATGTACAATCTAGGACTTGATGCACTTCTTCACAAATGTGACATTCTTTCAGAACTTTAAGTTCTATATGCAATGAAACACATAAGATAACTAGTTTCAGCATGAAGATGAAATTTGAGACAGTTACTATATTTCTCTGATGGTTCTTCCAGTTAAAAAGTGTGTAACCAATTCATGTTTGACATCTGGGTAGGACAAACACCAGAAAAAATTAGATGCAAGTAATTGAGCTGTTTCAAAGCTGCAATAATTTTCTCTGAATGTAACATACTCCCAGCACATACAAATATTGGCTTGTCTCTGATGAACAGCTGAAAGTGTAAAACTACATCTCAATGACACAGATAATCTCGGAGAAAGATGATCCTTCTCCAAATATTGTACATCATCCATGATTTCAGCCTTATGGGTATGAAAGAAAGTTATGGAAAATATTCCCCATTGCATTAAGGAAAATATTCCCCATTACATTAAGGAAAATATTCCCCATTACATTAAGGAAAATATTCCCCATTACATTAAGGAAACAAAATTCAAGTTAAATAAATCTCATAATGTACCATCACAATGTTATGTCATCAACATCATAAGTAAGATGAAGGCACATTATGAATATTGTCATAGAAATGTTTTCTCATAAGTAAGATAAAGGCACATTATGAATAGTGTCATAGAACAGTTTTCTCATAAGATAAAGGCACATTATGAATAGTGTCATAGAACAATTTTCTCATAAATAAGATAAAGACACATTATGAATAGTGACATAGAACAGTTTTCTCATAAATAAGATAAAGACACATTATGAATAGTGTCATAGAACAATTTTCTCATAAGTAAGATAAAGGCACATTATGAATAGTGTCATAGAACAGTTTTCTCATAAGATAAAGGTACATTATGAATAGTGACATAGAACAGTTTTCTCATAAGATAAAGGCACATTATGAATAGTGACATAGAACAGTTTTCTCATAAGATAAAGGCACATTATGAATAGTGACATAGAACAGTTTTCTCATAAGATAAAGGCACATTATGAATAGTGACATAGAACAATTTTCTCATAAATAAGATAAAGACACATTATGAATAGTGACATAGAACAGTTTTCTCATAAATAAGATAAAGACACATTATGAATAGTGTCATAGAACAATTTTCTCATAAGTAAGATAAAGGCACATTATGAATAGTGTCATAGAACAGTTTTCTCATAAGATAAAGGCACATTATGAATAGTGACATAGAACAGTTTTCTCATAAGTAAGATAAAGGCACATTATGAATAGTGACATAGAACAGTTTTCTCATAAGATAAAGGCACATTATGAATAGTGACATAGAACAGTTTTCTCATAAGATAAAGGCACATTATGAATAGTGACATAGAACAGTTTTCTCATAAGTAAGATAAAGGCACATTATGAATAGTGACATAGAACAGTTTTCTCATAAGTAAGATAAAGGCACATTATGAATAGTGTCATAGAACAGTTTTCTCATAAATAAGATAAAGGCACATTATGAATAGTGTCATAGAACAGTTTTCTCATAAATAAGATAAAGGCACATTATGAATAGTGTCATAGAACAGTTTTCTCATAAATAAGATAAAGGCACATTATGAATAGTGTCATAGAACAGTTTTCTCATAAGATAAAGGCACATTATGAATAGTGACATAGAACAGTTTTCTCATAAATAAGATAAAGGCACATTATGAATAGTGTCATAGAACAGTTTTCTCATAAATAAGATAAAGGCACATTATGAATAGTGTCATAGAACAGTTTTCTCATAAGATAAAGGCACATTATGAATAGTGACATAGAACAGTTTTCTCATAAGTAAGATAAAGGCACATTATGAATAGTGACATAGAACAGTTTTCTCATAAGATAAAGGCACATTATGAATAGTGTCATAGAACAGTTTTCTCATAAATAAGATAAAGGCACATTATGAATAGTGACATAGAACAGTTTTCTCATAAGTAAGATAAAGGCACATTATGAATAGTGACATAGAACAGTTTTCTCATAAGTAAGATAAAGGCACATTATGAATAGTGACATAGAACAGTTTTCTCATAAATAAGATAAAGGCACATTATGAATAGTGTCATAGAACAGTTTTCTCATAAATAAGATAAAGGCACATTATGAATAGTGACATAGAACAGTTTTCTCATAAGTAAGATAAAGGCACATTATGAATAGTGTCATAGAACAGTTTTCTCATAAATAAGATAAAGGCACATTATGAATAGTGTCATAGAACAGTTTTCTCATAAGATAAAGGCACATTATGAATAGTGACATAGAACAGTTTTCTCATAAGATAAAGGCACATTATGAATAGTGTCATAGAACAGTTTTCTCATAAATAAGATAAAGGCACATTATGAATAGTGACATAGAACAGTTTTCTCATAAATAAGATAAAGGCACATTATGAATAGTGTCATAGAACAGTATTCTCATAAATAAGATAAAGGCACATTATGAATAGTGTCATAGAACAGTTTTCTCATAAATAAGATAAAGGCACATTATGAATAGTGTCATAGAACAGTTTTCTCATAAATAAGATAAAGGCACATTATGAATAGTGTCATAGAACAGTTTTCTCATAAATAAGATAAAGGCACATTATGAATAGTGTCATAGAACAGTTTTCTCATAAGATAAAGGCACATTATGAATAGTGTCATAGAACAGTTTTCTCATAAATAAGATAAAGGCACATTATGAATAGTGACATAGAACAGTTTTCTCATAAATAAGATAAAGGCACATTATGAATAGTGACATAGAACAGTTTTCTCATAAGTAAGATAAAGGCACATTATGAATAGTGTCATAGAACAGTTTTCTCATAAATAAGATAAAGGCACATTATGAATAGTGTCATAGAACAGTTTTCTCATAAATAAGATAAAGGCACATTATGAATAGTGTCATAGAACAGTTTTCTCATAAATAAGATAAAGGCACATTATGAATAGTGTCATAGAACAGTTTTCTCATAAGATAAAGGCACATTATGAATAGTGTCATAGAACAGTTTTCTCATAAATAAGATAAAGGCACATTATGAATAGTGACATAGAACAGTTTTCTCATAAATAAGATAAAGGCACATTATGAATAGTGACATAGAACAGTTTTCTCATAAATAAGATAAAGGCACATTATGAATAGTGTCATAGAACAGTTTTCTCATAAATAAGATAAAGGCACATTATGAATAGTGTCATAGAACAGTTTTCTCATAAATAAGATAAAGGCACATTATGAATAGTGACATAGAACAGTTTTCTCATAAATAAGATAAAGGCACATTATGAATAGTGACATAGAACAGTTTTCTCATAAGTAAGATAAAGGCACATTATGAATAGTGTCATAGAACAGTTTTCTCATAAATAAGATAAAGGCACATTATGAATAGTGTCATAGAACAGTTTTCTCATAAATAAGATAAAGGCACATTATGAATAGTGTCATAGAACAGTTTTCTCATAAGATAAAGGCACATTATGAATAGTGACATAGAACAGTTTTCTCATAAGATAAAGGCACATTATGAATAGTGTCATAGAACAGTTTTCTCATAAATAAGATAAAGGCACATTATGAATAGTGTCATAGAACAGTTTTCTCATAAATAAGATAAAGGCACATTATGAATAGTGTCATAGAACAGTTTTCTCATAAGATAAAGGCACATTATGAATAGTGACATAGAACAGTTTTCTCATAAGATAAAGGCACATTATGAATAGTGACATAGAACAATTTTCTCATAAATAAGATAAAGACACATTATGAATAGTGACATAGAACAGTTTTCTCATAAATAAGATAAAGACACATTATGAATAGTGTCATAGAACAATTTTCTCATAAGTAAGATAAAGGCACATTATGAATAGTGTCATAGAACAGTTTTCTCATAAGATAAAGGCACATTATGAATAGTGACATAGAACAGTTTTCTCATAAGATAAAGGCACATTATGAATAGTGACATAGAACAGTTTTCTCATAAGTAAGATAAAGGCACATTATGAATAGTGACATAGAACAGTTTTCTCATAAGATAAAGGCACATTATGAATAGTGACATAGAACAGTTTTCTCATAAGTAAGATAAAGGCACATTATGAATAGTGTCATAGAACAGTTTTCTCATAAATAAGATAAAGGCACATTATGAATAGTGTCATAGAACAGTTTTCTCATAAATAAGATAAAGGCACATTATGAATAGTGTCATAGAACAGTTTTCTCATAAGTAAGATAAAGGCACATTATGAATAGTGTCATAGAACAGTTTTCTCATAAGTAAGATAAAGGCACATTATGAATAGTGACATAGAACAGTTTTCTCATAAGATAAAGGCACATTATGAATAGTGACATAGAACAGTTTTCTCATAAGATAAAGGCACATTATGAATAGTGACATAGAACAGTTTTCTCATAAGTAAGATAAAGGCACATTATGAATAGTGTCATAGAACAGTTTTCTCATAAGTAAGATAAAGGCACATTATGAATAGTGACATAGAACAGTTTTCTCATAAGATAAAGGCACATTATGAATAGTGTCATAGAACAGTTTTCTCATAAGATAAAGGCACATTATGAATAGTGACATAGAACAGTTTTCTCATAAGTAAGATAAAGGCACATTATGAATAGTGACATAGAACAGTTTTCTCATAAGTAAGATAAAGGCACATTATGAATAGTGACATAGAACAGTTTTCTCATAAGATAAAGGCACATTATGAATAGTGTCATAGAACAGTTTTCTCATAAGATAAAGGCACATTATGAATAGTGACATAGAACAGTTTTCTCATAAGTAAGATAAAGGCACATTATGAATAGTGTCATAGAACAGTTTTCTCATAAGTAAGATAAAGGCACATTATGAATAGTGTCATAGAACAGTTTTCTCATAAGTAAGATAAAGGCACATTATGAATAGTGACATAGAACAGTTTTCTCATAAGATAAAGGCACATTATGAATAGTGACATAGAACAGTTTTCTCATAAATAAGATAAAGGCACATTATGAATAGTGTCATAGAACAGTTTTCTCATAAGTAAGATAAAGGCACATTATGAATAGTGTCATAGAACAGTTTTCTCATAAATAAGATAAAGGCACATTATGAATAGTGACATAGAACAGTTTTCTCATAAATAAGATAAAGGCACATTATGAATAGTGTCATAGAACAGTTTTCTCATAAATATGATAAAGGCACATTATGAATAGTGTCATAGAACAGTTTTCTCATAAATAAGATAAAGGCACATTATGAATAGTGTCATAGAACAGTTTTCTCATAAGATAAAGGCACATTATGAATAGTGACATAGAACAGTTTTCTCATAAATAAGATAAAGGCACATTATGAATAGTGTCATAGAACAGTTTTCTCATAAGATAAAGGCACATTATGAATAGTGACATAGAACAGTTTTCTCATAAGTAAGATAAAGGCACATTATGAATAGTGTCATAGAACAGTTTTCTCATAAGATAAAGGCACATTATGAATAGTGACATAGAACAGTTTTCTCATAAGATAAAGGCACATTATGAATAGTGTCATAGAACAGTTTTCTCATAAATAAGATAAAGGCACATTATGAATAGTGACATAGAACAATTTTCTCATAAGTAAGATAAAGGCACATTATGAATAGTGTCATAGAACAGTTTTCTCATAAGATAAAGGCACATTATGAATAGTGACATAGAACAGTTTTCTCATAAGATAAAGGCACATTATGAATAGTGTCATAGAACAGTTTTCTCATAAATAAGATAAAGGCACATTATGAATAGTGACATAGAACAGTTTTCTCATAAATAAGATAAAGGCACATTATGAATAGTGACATAGAACAGTTTTCTCATAAGATAAAGGCACATTATGAATAGTGTCATAGAACAGTTTTCTCATAAGTAAGATAAAGGCACATTATGAATAGTGTCATAGAACAGTTTTCTCATAAGTAAGATAAAGGCACATTATGAATAGTGACATAGAACAGTTTTCTCATAAGTAAGATAAAGGCACATTATGAATAGTGTCATAGAACAGTTTTCTCATAAGTAAGATAAAGGCACATTATGAATAGTGACATAGAACAGTTTTCTCATAAGATAAAGGCACATTATGAATAGTGTCATAGAACAGTTTTCTCATAAATAAGATAAAGGCACATTATGAATAGTGACATAGAACAATTTTCTCATAAGTAAGATAAAGGCACATTATGAATAGTGTCATAGAACAGTTTTCTCATAAGATAAAGGCACATTATGAATAGTGACATAGAACAGTTTTCTCATAAGATAAAGGCACATTATGAATAGTGTCATAGAACAGTTTTCTCATAAATAAGATAAAGGCACATTATGAATAGTGACATAGAACAGTTTTCTCATAAATAAGATAAAGGCACATTATGAATAGGGTCATAGAACAGTTTTCTCATAAATAAGATAAAGGCACATTATGAATAGTGACATAGAACAGTTTTCTCATAAATAAGATAAAGGCACATTATGAATAGTGTCATAGAACAGTTTTCTCATAAATAAGATAAAGGCACATTATGAATAGTGTCATAGAACAGTTTTCTCATAAGATAAAGGCACATTATGAATAGTGTCATAGAACAGTTTTCTCATAAGTAAGATAAAGGCACATTATGAATAGTGTCATAGAACAGTTTTCTCATAAGTAAGATAAAGGCACATTATGAATAGTGTCATAGAACAGTTTTCTCATAAATAAGATAAAGGCACATTATGAATAGTGTCATAGAACAGTTTTCTCATAAGATAAAGGCACATTATGAATAGTGTCATAGAACAGTTTTCTCATAAATAAGATAAAGGCACATTATGAATAGTGTCATAGAACAGTTTTCTCATAAGATAAAGGCACATTATGAATAGTGTCATAGAACAGTTTTCTCATAAATAAGATAAAGGCACATTATGAATAGTGTCATAGAACAGTTTTCTCATAAGATAAAGGCACATTATGAATAGTGTCATAGAACAGTTTTCTCATAAATAAGATAAAGGCACATTATGAATAGTGTCATAGAACAGTTTTCTCATAAGATAAAGGCACATTATGAATAGTGACATAGAACAGTTTTCTCATAAGTAAGATAAAGGCACATTATGAATAGTGTCATAGAACAGTTTTCTCATAAATAAGATAAAGGCACATTATGAATAGTGACATAGAACAGTTTTCTCATAAGATAAAGGCACATTATGAATAGTGTCATAGAACAGTTTTCTCATAAGATAAAGGCACATTATGAATAGTGACATAGAACAGTTTTCTCATAAATAAGATAAAGGCACATTATGAATAGTGTCATAGAACAGTTTTCTCATAAATAAGATAAAGGCACATTATGAATAGTGACATAGAACAGTTTTCTCATAAATAAGATAAAGGCACATTATGAATAGGGTCATAGAACAGTTTTCTCATAAATAAGATAAAGGCACATTATGAATAGGGTCATAGAACAGTTTTCTCATAAATAAGATAAAGGCACATTATGAATAGTGACATAGAACAGTTTTCTCATAAGTAAGATAAAGGCACATTATGAATAGTGACATAGAACATTTTTCTCATAAGTAAGATAAAGGCACATTATGAATAGGGTCATAGAACAGTTTTCTCATAAATAAGATAAAGGCACATTATGAATAGTGACATAGAACATTTTTCTCATAAATAAGATAAAGGCACATTATGAATAGGGTCATAGAACAGTTTTCTCATAAATAAGATAAAGGCACATTATGAATAGTGACATAGAACAGTTTTCTCATAAATAAGATAAAGGCACATTATGAATAGTGTCATAGAACAGTTTTCTCATAAATAAGATAAAGGCACATTATGAATAGTGTCATAGAACAGTTTTCTCATAAATAAGATAAAGGCACATTATGAATAGTGTCATAGAACAGTTTTCTCATAAATAAGATAAAGGCACATTATGAATAGTGTCATAGAACAGTTTTCTCATAAATAAGATAAAGGCACATTATGAATAGTGTCATAGAACAGTTTTCTCATAAGATAAAGGCACATTATGAATAGTGTCATAGAACAGTTTTCTCATAAGATAAAGGCACATTATGAATAGTGTCATAGAACAGTTTTCTCATAAATAAGATAAAGGCACATTATGAATAGTGTCATAGAACAGTTTTCTCATAAGATAAAGGCACATTATGAATAGTGTCATAGAACAGTTTTCTCATAAATAAGATAAAGGCACATTATGAATAGTGTCATAGAACAGTTTTCTCATAAATAAGATAAAGGCACATTATGAATAGTGTCATAGAACAGTTTTCTCATAAATAAGATAAAGGCACATTATGAATAGTGTCATAGAACAGTTTTCTCATAAATAAGATAAAGGCACATTATGAATAGTGTCATAGAACAGTTTTCTCATAAGATAAAGGCACATTATGAATAGTGTCATAGAACAGTTTTCTCATAAATAAGATAAAGGCACATTATGAATAGTGTCATAGAACAGTTTTCTCATAAGATAAAGGCACATTATGAATAGTGTCATAGAACAGTTTTCTCATAAATAAGATAAAGGCACATTATGAATAGTGACATAGAACAGTTTTCTCATAAGTAAGATAAAGGCACATTATGAATAGTGTCATAGAACAGTTTTCTCATAAGATAAAGGCACATTATGAATAGTGTCATAGAACAGTTTTCTCATAAATAAGATAAAGGCACATTATGAATAGTGTCATAGAACAGTTTTCTCATAAGATAAAGGCACATTATGAATAGTGACATAGAACAGTTTTCTCATAAGTAAGATAAAGGCACATTATGAATAGTGTCATAGAACAGTTTTCTCATAAGATAAAGGCACATTATGAATAGTGACATAGAACAGTTTTCTCATAAGTAAGATAAAGGCACATTATGAATAGTGACATAGAACAGTTTTCTCATAAATAAGATAAAGGCACATTATGAATAGTGTCATAGAACAGTTTTCTCATAAATAAGATAAAGGCACATTATGAATAGTGTCATAGAACAGTTTTCTCATAAATAAGATAAAGGCACATTATGAATAGTGTCATAGAACAGTTTTCTCATAAATAAGATAAAGGCACATTATGAATAGTGTCATAGAACAGTTTTCTCATAAGATAAAGGCACATTATGAATAGTGACATAGAACATTTTTCTCATAAGTAAGATAAAGGCACATTATGAATAGTGACATAGAACAGTTTTCTCATAAGTAAGATAAAGGCACATTATGAATAGTGTCATAGAACAGTTTTCTCATAAATAAGATAAAGGCACATTATGAATAGTGTCATAGAACAGGTTTCTCATAAGTAAGATAAAGGCACATTATGAATAGGGTCATAGAACAATTTTCTCATAAGTAAGATAAAGGCACATTATGAATAGTGACATAGAACAATTTTCTCATAAATAAGATAAAGACACATTATGAATAGTGTCATAGAACAGTTTTCTCATAAATAAGATAAAGGCACATTATGAATAGTGTCATAGAACAATTTTCTCATAAGTAAGATAAAGGCACATTATGAATAGTGTCATAGAACAGTTTTCTCATAAATAAGATAAAGGCACATTATGAATAGTGACATAGAACAGTTTTCTCATAAATAAGATAAAGACACATTATGAATAGTTTTATAGAACATTTTAATGCACCACTTTACCCCAAAAAATGTGCGCCATCTTACTCTAAATCACATTTTTAGCAACTATTATAAATTTGATGAAAAAACAAAGTAGCCTGACAAGATAATGTGATTAAGAACTTAACAAGACAATATATATTTCAGTTTAAACATTTTACAAAATCATGATATTAATGATAACAGCAGGCAGAGTACCAGAAGTTGAAAAAAAAAATTGATCGAACATATTGTAAAATATTTTTCTGCATTGTTAAAATTGACTCATCCTTGACCTATCAAATTTCGTTGTGTGACAGATTGGAATGTTTCTGCCTGATCTTGTCACGTGTGCTACTGTAAAAACTCATATGCTAAAAAAAACAGCTATACTGTCTTGCCCCCAGCTACTCTAAGCCCCCATTTTTAGAACCACTGACTTAACAGAATGTTAGCGGAAATTTTGTTATAGTCCGTTCAGATTCGTTTGCCGAGATGTTAAATTATTTTTATCAAAAACGTATTGTTCATTTGGATTGATCATTTGAAGTTAGGTTTAGAATAATAATGTCGCTATAGAAATATTTTTTTATCAAAGAAATGTGATCCAGTATCAAAGATACCTTATTTAACCTATATTAAAAAAAAGTTAATCTAAATTATAAACAACCGCTGGATTATGTAGATGCTTACATCTCACAGCTGATTATTAAATATAAAGGCATGACCCTCACGGTAGAATGTGCACCGTTCTAAAAGTAGTTGTTTCCACTGTACATTTGTATAAAGCAATGTTACATATGGAAATTCCCGTTTAGCACCAAATATTATTTTTCCTGAACTTAGAATTATGTGAAATCAAAAACGGCCATTTACTCGATTTCAAGTCACAAGTCAGAGGCACGTCTCAATATTTACATAAAGTAGGCGGCACTAAGCATATTACCTTCTGCAAGTCTATGTGAGAATGAATCTGAAAGCGAAATATTTTACTGAGCATAACATTGCTATAAAGATTTATCAATACTTCTGCAGAGAGCATAAAAAGGGACATCTTTATTGTTCTTTATCAAATCCTGAGAAGAGAACAATGCATATTTTAGGTTTGTGTAAACGTTCATTTGATCGAATAGTGGAAGCAAGTGGATATTTATTGCCAACAAATTCACGAAAGCAAGGAAGGAAAGAAAAGATAGACAGTTTCGATAAGGACCTAGTAAAAAGAGAAATATGTAGAATGTTTGATAAAAACGAAGAAGTGACACTTAGAAAGTTGAAGATTTGGCTGAAAACTAATAACGACATTGAAATATCAAAAACTTTATTATGGAAAACTGTAAGAAATGCAGGCTTCACCTTTAGAAAGTATGCTGGTGGAAAAAACATTATTTGTGAAAAGCCACATCTGGTAGCTCTTAGAAGCAAGTATTTACGTGAAGTGAAGGGAATGCGCGAGAATGGTTATGATATTGTGTATTTAGATGAAACTTGGATCAACGCTCATCATACAAATGAAAAGGAATGGCAGTTAGCAGATGGAAGTATTAAAAGATCAGTACCAAGTAGTAAAGGGCAACGTTTGATAGTTGCACATGCAGGTAGCAGACATAATGGGTTGTTGCAGAATGCTCATCTAATTTTCATTTCAAAATCCATTGACAATAGAGACTACCACTCCGAAATGAATGGGCACATATTCGAAGACTGGATCGAAAAAAGTATTCTTCCAATATTAGATAGACCTTCTTGTCTGATAATGGACAATTCTTCATACCATAACGTAGTGAACGTAGAAGATAGAATCCCAACATCATCAAGTACAAAAGATGCAATCAAAACGTGGCTCATAAAAGAACACATACCAGTTACCGACAGGTAATTGAAACCCGAATTGCTTAACCTTGTAAAACAGACACAACGAACAAAGATATTTAAAATAGACAAGTTAATTGAAGAACATGGTCATAGATGTTTGAGACTACCTCCATATCATGCACACTTAAATCCTATAGAGCTAATTTGGGCAAAAGTTAAAGGACACGTAGCATCTACAAATACAACTTTCAAATTATGTGATATTGAGACACTTACAAATCAGGCTCTATCAAATATACATAAAGACTACTGGGTGAAATGTGAGGATCATGTGTTACGCCAAGAAGAGGAATATTGGAAAAAGGAAGGTTTGTTGTTTGTTCAGCCGAAAACAGTAATCGACCTATTTGACTCGTCTGATTATGAATGATCATTACTCTGATTAAGTCTACACTAAAAAAAGTTTGATTTGCAAAATTTACAAGTTGATTTGTAAAACATTTCATTGCTCAATACCACCCAAGCAATTCAAAAAAATGTTATAAGCAAACCATCAACCATTACTTATAAAAATTAGCCCGCTTGATTCAATACAGAAGTTCAGATATCTTGGATCAACTATTACAGACAAAATTTCCTTACATGAAGAAGTATATGTACTTATTTCAAAGGCAGCGACAACATTTGTGAAACTCACACCAAGAGCATGGAACAATATCAAATTGACTCTACGAACAAAAGATATATTTTAAATTTTTTTTACACCTGCCACCATGTAAAATTTTGTGGACACGCCTATGGGTCATCATTGCACTAGATTACTGTAAAATATTTTGTTTATGGTCGAAATAATATTTACATGGGCAAACATCAAAAGAATTCGCCGCTTTCAAATAACCGTTACAGCTAGACATCAAGTAACACATATGTTTTCGCGACATGGACATTTTAACAACGTATGCCAAAATTCATGTGAAATCATCAAGAACTTTTTGAATTATAAATCATAACATCTCGGCAAACGATTCTGAACGGACTATAGTACATCTTTTAATGCAAATTACATCAAGTGTGCATGTTTTAAGATTATCTTTTAATATATAATATCGCCCGTGTGTTGCTGGGGCCCGAAAGGGAAGCAAACAATATTAACACTGTTTACTTTCCACGCATGTCATAAAAGGTGACTAAGGAGGTTATGGGATGGAGTTAGCTGTCCCATCTCATATAGGGTCAGTGACGCAAAGCCATGCTGAAGTCGGATGTGTCAGGGCGAAAGACGCAGATATCGCAGCAATGCTGTAAACCATGACACAACACATTCCGTTCTCCGGACTACATCCTGCTAATCTGTAGGAGTTTGAGAATGAACGTAGAAGAAGAAGAAGAAGAAGAAGAATACATAATATGTAGATGAATCAGCAGAAATTATAGAACAGTGGTGCTTCCAGTGCTGATGTATGCTGGTGAAACGTGGACTCTCGCAGGCATCACATGAGTAAGGTCAATCACTTCCAAACCACACCACCAAAATCTGATGTATCGGGTAATCTATACAAATAAACGAGTGACATAATGCAAAAACATTCTCTGAACTACATTATACCAGAAATCTAGTAGAACCATTGCCCCATACAAGAAAGATCAAGCAGGCTAACAAACACACAAGCAGTTAAAAAAACATCTCATAAAAGTGATGACCATATGACAAGATAAGAACCAGGACAACTTTGTACTAGACAATCCCTACTATTAGTGCAATTCTGATGCAGTCATACATTTATTTGAAAGTTAACTGATTCAGCATGTAATTATTTTACAGACTAGACAAAATATTGTTTCATTTGTATTTTTGTTTTTTTGTACATTCATCACAGAAACAAGATATATATATATATTAGTATATATATATATATATATATATATATATATATATATATATATATATATATATATATATATATATATATATATATATATATATATATATATATATATTTCGAAACAGAAATGGACAGAGAATGTGGTTATCACAAGTTCATTTTGAAAAAAAAAAATTAATATTTAAAAATTTATTTAACAAGAAAATAAAATGTGTAAATAAAAAATTAAATTCTTTTGGACATGAAGTTTGAACTTACCAATCTTCTGAATCAATAACTTCCACTCAAACTGTAACAGTTTTGTAGATAATCCAATTATCAATATAAAAATGTATTGTATGTAGACATAGTGCTTCACTATTGTCTGTTATTTTAAAAAACCAGAGCCAGGGCTCTTCCAATGTCATGTCAGTATTGTTAGATCTACAGCTTCAAACGATAGATATTTCTTACAAAATGGCAAAAATCTGCATTAAATTTTAGGGCTTAGATATTCTGCCACTAATTTCAAGGTTGGATTTTAATAATAAATGCGACCAAAGTAAATAAAATAGTCATACTTTCATAAAAAACAAGTACACTCAAATATATACATATACAGAAAATAAGGAAATAATGGCATCCCATACCCCCATGTTCAAAACTTATCAATAACTTACAAAATTGATATCATAACACATCAAAATCATGCCAGAAGTAATGTGGATATATTAGACCTTTGATCAGAACATCTTTGTGGTGATATAAATACAGAAAATGACAAAATAAATGTCACAAATTACAAAACTCAATGGAGTATCCTCAGTCATAATGATTAATGACATAATGATTAATGACATAATGATTAATGATTCATATCAGTATTTTTGGGCTGAATCAGTTAAAATAGCTTGTAGGTGATTTAACCTTCTCCACGCCATTGGCATGAATATAAGCCCACTTCTGGTTGTACTCTGACGAATGCTGTGGCAGCAAAATTGCGATAGTCGTTAAGCAATTTTGTAACTATGATAACGAGTTTAAATTTAGCTTTATCATCTGGTAAAAAAGAATGGCAACTCTACCAAAAAATCTAACTTCCCTTTAGACAAGTTTTATGCACACAAAAAAAGATTGGCAACTCTACCAATAAATCTAACTTCCATTTAGACAAGTTTTATGCACACAAAAAAAGATTGGCAACACTACCAATAAATCTAACTTCCCTTTAGACAAGTTTTATGCACACACAAAAAAACTAGAGAATGATGATGAAAGTTGAGCAATCAAAATAGGACTACATCAAGCTGAAATGAAGCCATTTGTAATGAAATCCTTGTGGACTGTTTTTTCAGATATAATTAGAAAATATTGAGAATTATGTTTATTTTCAAAGAAGATATGATTAAACATGTTAGTTTCATTATGAAATGCCAACATGACATTAGGTTGGACATTACGACATTAGGTTGGACAACACGACATTAGGTTGGACATCGTGCATTAAATGTAGGCCTACATCATGTTGTTTGTGAAGTGAGTTGAGAAATAGTTTAGGAACAAGTCAAAATTGGATCAAAGGTTAGTGATATAGGCCCCTATAGGCCTAAGTATTTTATTTTGGTAAGTTTTGTTATGAAATAACTTTATAGATTTAATTATAAATAAGATAGACATAGGAATTTATAAAAGAAAGAATAAATTTATCGGACAAAAACACGTGAGTCAGTCATTTAGAAAATGTGTTTCTATGCATTTTTTCCATCATTACCCAATTTTTAATAAACAATCCAGCATGCAGGGAGCAAGTTGCATAATTTGTGGGCCTCTATTGATTATAGTAAATGTTACACAATAAAACAAACAAATCATCAATCATCAAATCGCATGGACCATGGACTAGTAAAATAAATTGAAAATATCACAATTTTGAAATCTCTTGTTCCATAAAATGGAGACTGCTCAAAATAATCTGAGGCAACTGGCCATACAATGCAGAGGTTAAAGAATATCAGAACCCAAAGTAGAACATAGAAACAAAATAAAATTACAACTTCTAAGCACATGCATCTTTTACATGGCAACATATGACTATAATTGTTGTCAAGGACCATTGCACACAATAACAACACATTCTATTGAATGAAGAAAACTGTTATACAGTAGAATCGCTCCACTTGTTTAACAACACTTCTAAAAATCCACATTTATATTTATTCTTTATTGTTTGCACTGTATAGGGCCTATAGCGAATGTTACAGCATAGGTACCTACATATTTTATCTGTCCGGAACAAGTTGTTATAATGGGATTTGACCATATATGAATTCCTACAACACACCATGTACACAGAATAATAATAATATTAATAATAATAATAATATTAATAATAATAATAATATTAATAATAATGACAATACTAATACAGTCCTACAAGACCTGAAGAAAATTCATGATACAATATTAGGCATAGGCCCTATATCTCATTTACTGAACTATTCTGTTCACATTAAATGTCATATTTGCTTTAAAATAGTAGTAATCGATGGCATATGTCTATGTTTCAGATACATACCTAATATTTTCCCATACAATGTAGCCTTTCAGCCATATTGTGGAAGTGGAACCCTTACATCAAAGATGCAACCTTTCTCATAATTTCAGAATATAGCATTTTCTAACACAGTAGCTAGAGGATAGGATAGGCCTACAGACAAAATTTGTTAAATATTTTCATTAAGGATGTGCTTCAATACAACCTTACAGAACATTGAAGACACAAATTAGATGAATCCACCATATATTATAGAAGCTGTGGGGCAACTGTCAGGACTTCCTACTGAAGACTGAATTTATGGAGGCAGCCCCCTTCCTGTATAGTCTTCTGAATATAGGAAATTGATTGCAGAAGATGAAAAGAATCTGCTCTGCAAGGTATTTTTGATGCTTTTGCAAGGTTTCTTATGACTTTGTTGTGAATAATTTCTACAATTTTAATTTCAAAAAGTTGATGTTTCTTATGACTTTGTTGTGAATAATTTCTACAATTTTAATTTCAATAGTTGATGTTTCGTATGACTTTGAATAATTTCTACAATTTTCATTTCAAAAAGTTGATGTTTCTTATGACTTTGTTGTGAATAATTTCTACAATTTTCATTTCAAAAAGTTGATGTTTCTTATGACTTTGTTGTGAATAATTTCTACAATTTTCATTTCAATAGTTGATGTTTCTTATGACTGAATAATTTCTACAATTTTTATTTCAATAGTTGATGTTTCTTATGACTTTGTTGTGAATAATTTCCACTGTTTTCATATCAACAAGTTGATGCTGCTAAAGTCTATGTAGATGTAACAAGTACAGACCAAGAAGAGAGGAAATAGAATACTAATGAAGCATTTGCCATTAAAATAGATGAGCCATGACAACTGATTAAAGAATTAATCTTTAAGACAGGATATGATGAGAACATTCATAAACATCAAGACACATGTCTTAAGATCAAGTTTTCTGTGCAGCCATTCATCATTCCTGTCTCAAAGCATCAATGTACCAAGTTATATAACATAAAGATGTCATGTAAAACTTAGAACTACTTAGTCTGGTTTCACTTTAAAACTACTTAATCTGGTTTCACTTCAATTAAAATTTGTTTAGATAAGTTATTAGCATATTCCATTAAGGACATAGCAATCAACCATGCATTTTTTAGTTTTAGTAATTTTATTGTAAGAGAGATTTATATCTATGTTCTTGAATATTTGCATGTTTCTTTATTTTGGTAAAAACAACATGGTCCTATACATATTTACACTCATTTTGTTTTCCTTTGAATTTGTTTTCTTCAAATATGTCATAATGACTTTTTGACAGTGAATCCAGAAGAAAAAATGTGTCCATAATAATAACAGAATTATTACTTTAATAATAACAAAAGATAATATAATCTCATTAATAACAGGAAATAACATGACTATATACAGAATACCTGGAAACAGCATTATAATTTCAATAATAATTTCTATAATAATTTCAATAATGGGGAACAGCATTCTAGCATAACAGCAGGAAAAAACATGACTATATACATAACAGGAAACAGTTATACTTATATAAATATTTACAGGATACAGTACAATTACATAAATATGAGGCATGTTCAAATCAAATGGGGGGCACCTACATCACCTATGCCAGCATGCAAGGAGACGTCATCATTGATATAATAAGTCATCAATAAGTGCTGTCTCTGCAACTAAGGTTGATTGCAACAGACCTTTAACATCCCCGTGAGTCTTGATTAGGAACTAGCATCACAGCACGCGGTGTACTCCCATAAGTGCACCTCCTTTCGTTCCAGCAGCCATTCCAGTGTATGTAAACAGTCCCAGTCTGGTTTTGAGTGTGTGATCTTCAGGGCCTTCCAAAAAAAATTACTTTTCCATCCCTCCCCACTAGGTACTCCAATTTCTGACATTATCTGTATGTTCTCAGCCTCATTGACATCATCTTTATCTTGAAATGAATTTATTACTGCCTTCATTAAGTCTACTTTATCTCTTCTCAGTATTGAGTCATCTATCACCGCATTGCCTGCCAATAAGTCGGCTCTCTTGTTTCCTCTGATCCCAGCATGACCAGGGTAGTATATTCATGCAATGCTCTGGACAATTGAGTTATTCAATAAGTCCCGCCATTCTTTTCTAAGCATGTACCTTTCTATCTTGCGCAGCATGCTTTTTCAGAATCTGTGAGTATTACAGCGTGTGTTTATGTATCAGTTATCAACCAATTAAGTGCTGCTGTAGCTCCCTCTATCTCCATCCTCATGCTCAATGTGACAGTGAGATATGCTGAAAATTTCTCAACCAACTTCACACTGCCTCTGTAGGCAAAAAAAACCCAACCGCTTTTATTTGTGCTTCTGTTAACTGAGCCATCTGTGTATATAATTATGTCTTGTGGTTACAAATGTATCTGCGAGAGTTCATGCACTGTAACCTGGACCCTGACATCCATCACTTTTCGACACTCTTTATCAAGTTCTATTATTACTTTAGTCAATGATTTCTTCTCAATGTCTACCTCCACCCATTTACTCCCCTTTCCTATTTCTTCAAATTCACATACTATTCGCAGTGTGTCTTCAGCTTCTACCATCTATGATCTGCCACGCTTGATTCATTTTACCTTTGACTCATCTAGACGTTGGTGTAATGGGTGGTGGTTATATTCTGTCAATTTAAGGTATGACCTAACCTGTGCTACCTATGTTACACTCTAATACTGGGGAGATCTCACAGAAATCTCATTGCCTTTGGTCTGGTCAATGATTGTGCTGTTGCGTGGTTGGGTCAGGCATGTGTGTTGTGTATCTGGGCCAGGCATGTGTTTCTGTGTGGCCGGGTTAGTCATGTGTTATTGTTACAGAAAAAAGCCAACACCAAGATAGATGCAGCAATACATGTTGATAGTCGCCATAGTTTGTGTTTACTAGTTAACAAAATCTTTGTGATATTAGAAACAGTTGAAATGATAGTTCAGAAGAAACTGAAGTATCGGAAGATATGTTCACAGTGGGTACAACGGTTATTGACTGAACATCATAAGGAAGAATGAATAGTGCAAAGTTTGAACCATTTTCAGTTTTAACAATGTGATGGTTGATGCATTTCTGTCACATAACAATGATTGCATGTCATGAAAGTAGGGTCTTCTGTCACAATATATGCCTGACATGGTCTTGGAAGATCATTTGTTGTCTTTCACCCTTTCTGAAGCATTTTTGCCAATCATTCACTGTTATCATCAGAACATTTGTACATACACTGCCGTGTAATCTTTGGTGAATTTTTGTTGGTATACATTTTTGAGGAGCACGGTAGCCTAGTGGATAGTGAGCTTGCTTGCTATCATCTGGTTACAGCATGCCAGGTTCGAAACCACGTCCGGACATTAAAAAAAATCAATACGGGTTGTGATTTCTCACTTGACATGACCACTTCTCCAGTCGACTCAGCTGTAAATGAGTACCTGATGTATGAGTTAGGGAAGGTAAAAAAAACAGCAAGGAAGGGAACTGATCACCCCACCTAATAGTTGCTCCGGCTTAGTACATGAAGAGTTATCTTCATCCCCGACGACAGATGCCATGGGACCTACCTTTACCTTTACCTATACATTTTTCAGCTATAAGAAATGTTATCACTGATAAGTGGTAAAATTTGGAAGAATTCATTATCTCACTGTCCATGCTATTGATCACCTGCAGAAGACACAAAGCATACAAAGAAAATGACCACATGACCATTTGTTCATCAATGTGTACTTAACATCAGTGATGACATCTTCACATTCCTTGCATGCTGGAATTAGTGACACAGCACAAGCTGGTCTCATTTAAACACACCTTGCAATAATAACAAACATCATGGACTACTTAAATAACAGGAAATAATCATGAGGCACTTACAGCCAACAATACTATAGGGTTTGAGTTGTTTGTGCAGTATTCCAATTTTTACAATAACTTGGAATCTTCCTAGTAATTATTCATACTTAAACAATAATATAAAATATGATTATTACATAAATAAAATATGATTATTACATAAATAAAATATGATTATTACATAAATAAAATATGATTATTACATAAATAAAATATGATTATTACATAAATAAAATATGATTATTACATAAATAAAATATGATTATTACATAAATAAAATATGATTATTACATAAATAAAATATGATTATTACATAAATAAAATATGATTATTACATAAATAAAATATGATTATTACATAAATAAAATATGATTATTACATAAATAAAATATGATTATTACATAAATAAAATATGATTATTACATAAATAAAATATGATTATTACATAAATAAAATATGATTATTACATAAATAAAATATGATTATTACATAAATAAAATATGATTATTACATAAATAAAATATGATTATTACATAAATAAAATATGATTATTACATAAATAAAATATGATTATTACATAAATAAAATATGATTATTACATAAATAAAATATGATTATTACATAAATAAAATATGATTATTACATAAATAAAATATGATTATTACATAAATAAAATATGATTATTACATAAATAAAATATGATTATTACATAAATAAAATATGATTATTACATAAATAAAATATGATTATTACATAACTAATACATCCATCACCATTACAAAAGGTAGATAACTGGCATGTAAGAAATTGTAAAGAAAAAAAATCTCAGATCATATTTCTTACAATTTATACATTGATTAATTATTGAATATGCGTTGAGATGTTGTGAGATTAGAAAACATATAACTTGCTGATCAGTGTTTAGGAGCGCTTGCAGCATGATGCTGCCTTCTTTGTATTCAAATCATGCAGTTGCATCCCAACTGACTTCACTTCCATGTCCTCATTTGTACGCAGTAACCTTTTTTTGAGAAGAGAATGAATATTTATTATGAAGATGCAGATATTTTTTGATAAATAGGATCTTATTGAATATTATTTTTTGATTAATAGGATCTTATTTAATATTATTTTTTGATAAATAGGATCTTATTGAATATTATTTTTTGATAAATAGGATCTTATTGAATATTATTTTTTGATAAATAGGATCTTATTGAATATTATTTTTTGATAAATAGGATCTTATTGAATATTATTTTTGGATAAATAGGATCTTATTGAATATTATTTTTTTATAAATAGGATCTTATTGAATATTATTTTTTTATAAATAGGATCTTATTGAATACTATTTTTTTATAAATAGAATCTTATTGAATATTATTATTTATGAATATATTTGTTTTAAAGAGAAAGAATGTATTCTCTCCACAGAGATTTGTACTATTTCTCTTCCTGTGAAAAGGTGTCTTACTTTGTTATAACGAACATGTATGTGTGTGTGTGCAGGCAAGCATGCATGTGTTTTAAAAAAATGTGTTGTTGAGTGGAAGGTATGTCATGAAAATCAATTGAAAATAATATACAAAACCATTGTCATGAGCAGCATCAATGTGAAAATAAAGATATTAATCATTACTAGAAAGGGCATCATTGTTGTCATGGGAAAGACATCGGTCATGAAAAGAAAAGGCATCATGGGAAAGACATCGGTCATGAAAAGAAAAGGCATCATGGGAAAGACATTGGTCATGAAAAGAAAGAGCACCATTGCTGTGAAAGAAAAAATATGAATAATGAAAAGAAAAGGCATAGTTGTAAAATGGAAAGATGCCAGTCATTGAAGAGACAGAGCATCAGTTGTGAAATAACAGATACTGTTATTATCTGAGGGCCTTCTATATCAGTAATTGAATAAAAGAGCATGAATACACTCACACACATATGCAAGCACGCACGTATGCATGCAAGCTGGCACACATGCACACACACACTCTTGAACAAGTGTGTGCATGCTTGAAACAAGTGTGTTCCTGTAAACACAGAAGAAGCAAGTGTAAACACAGAAGAAGCAAGTGTAAACACAGAAGCAAGTGTAAACACAGAAGAAGCAAGCGTAAACACAGAAGAAGCAAGTGTAAACACAGAAGAAGCAAGTGTAAACACAGAAGAAGCAAGTGTAAACACAGAAGAAGCAAGTGTAAACACAGAAGAAGCAAGTGTAAACACAGAAGAAGCAAGTGTAAACACAGAAGAAGCAAGTGTAAACACAGAAGAAGCAAGTGTAAACACAGAAGAAGCAAGTGTAAACACAGAAGAAGCAAGTGTAAACACAGAAGAAGCAAGTGTAAACACAGAAGAAGCAAGTGTAAACACAGAAGAAGCAAGTGGCTACATTTACCTTGTAAGTTCTATTACTGCCTCCATGATGTTTGATCCATCTTTAGCACTGGTCTCTATAAATAGTGAATCTATTTCCTGGAAACATAACAGATGAGCAAACAGCAAATTAATCCAGAAAAACATGAAACTTGCAAACAAAAAAGACATAATTGTCTTATTTTTTTAAATTTTATGACCTAATAACATTATATTACATATTAAAAAACTAATTACAAAATTATTTGCTACCTAAACACAACACTGACTATCCACTCATAAATTAACTATATGAAGAAACTCCACAAAACATTGTCAAAAATTCAACATGAAGATTAAAATTGAAAAGATCCAAATAATGGCAATACCAAAGAAAGAAAGAAATAGGCCTATGAAAATCTTCATTAATAATAAACACCTTAAACAGGTAAAGGAGTTCACATACTTAAGAAGCATTATATCAAGTGAGGGGAAAACCAGTAAAGAGATACAAAATAGATGCAGCAAAACATACCAGATCCTAAGACAGATGATACGTATTTTCAAGAACCTAAATGTAAAGATAGACACTAAAGTTGCATTATACAAGACTACTATTATTCCAGCACTGTACTACCAGTGCCAAACCTGGACAATGACAGCACAAGACAAAAGAAAAATAGTGACAGCAGAAATTAAATGTCTACAAAAAATACTCAGAGTATCATTAAGAGATAGAATTAGAAACGATAACATCAGACAGATAACCAAAACAATACCAGTATTGGAGCACATCAAAAGACAACAGATCAAGTGGTTTTCACATGCTTCCAGACTACCGATAGATAGCATGCCACAAATGGCCATGACACATAGACATCACTGCTATATAGCCAGAGGCAGACCATGTAAAAATAGATCACAGAAATCAAAGAAGCCACAGGAACAAGCTTACAAACAGCACACAAGAAGGACATCTTCAGAGAACTCTTCCACCCCTGACGCTGCAAGCAAACAAGGGATACATCATGTGTATATATATATATATATATATATATATATATATATATATATATATATATATATATATATATATATATATATATAGATTCATTCATTCATTTTCCTTTTTCACTAAGGTTAGCACACAGGGCAAAGGTTAGATCTCTCCAATTCTGTCCGTTCAACATATATAGATAGAGTTAACTATATAATATACTGATTGTTGTAGTCAACTTATGAGTGGATAGTCAGTATTTTACATTTTCAAACTATCAACAATTTACACATAAGTCTAGGCTTATATATAAAATACAATAATTGATGTACATCCTGTATAGGACATTGCTATTTCAATATTGTTGAGTTTTCTTCTGAGCCACTAATATATCCAATCATTTCTTCTACTTGAAATGTAGAAGAAATGATTGGATAATTTAGGGTGTTCTACGTCACACCAATATGGCGCGGTATTTTTTTCACAGTGTCAGTTGTGCTAATGTTTTCAAAGTTGTGTTAACATCATAACCAGTGTTGTGAATAGATTCACATATCTAGGCAGTACGTTATCACAAAATGCCAACGTTGATGATGAAGTGTATACAAGGATCGCCAAAGCAAGCAGTACTTTCGGCAGATTGTATGCAAATGTTTGGCGTAGAAATGGCATTAACCTACAGACTAAGCTGAAAGTTTACAGAGTAGTGGTACTTCCAGTGCTGCTATACGCTGGTAAAACATGGACTGTGTATAGACGTCATGTGAAAAAACTCAATCATTTTCATACAAATTGTCTCAGAAAAGTTATGAACATCAGATGGCAAGACAAGATTCCAGATACCACTGTCCTTGATAGAGCTGGTATCCCAAGCATTGACACGATCCTGATGCAGACACAGATTCGTTGGGCAGGTCATTTGGTGCGTATGCCAGACCATCGTCTGCCAAAGATACTACTCTATGGTGAGCTAGAGAAGGGTAAACGATCTCAAGGTGGCCAAAGGAAGCGCTACAAGGATTCGTTAAAGGACTCACTGAAAGCCTTTGAAATAGACCACGTTACATGGGAAGAACTTGCATAAAATAGATCTACATGGCGTTCTAAAATAAAAAAGAGCGCATCATCTTGTGAAAAGAAGAGAAATGTAGCAGCTCAACAGCGGAGAGCAGCTAGAAAGTCACGGATAGACCAAGATCCGTCTACAGTCGTTATTCCATGTCCAAACTGTCCAAGGACATTTACAGCTTGAATAGGGCTCATTAGCCATCTACGAACTCATAATCAAGGACATAACTAAAAGTGAATTTTCAAAAGTGGATGTAACAAATGGTCATCATCACTTGTGATGGACGAATAACACTACTTGTGGTCCATGCCGTGTAGAATTGGTTATGCAGATGTTCTCTAATGCCACAATGCTTTGTTGCCAAACATTTTTCTTGGTCTTCCCCTACCTCTCTTGCTCTTCAACTTGCCTGTTGTTACAATGTGTTCTATTTTTCTTCTTCTTTTGATGTGTCTAAAATATGTGGACTGTCTCTTTCTAATGCAGGTTATTAGAAGTCTATTTTAGAATTAATTTCTTTCAGGACATCTTCATTATGTTCTTTGTCTGTGGTGTTCTTAATTTTCTTCCATAAAACTTATCTCTGCTGTCGCAATATGGTTTTTAAATTTTCTGCTGAGTGTCCAAGATTTACTTCCATACATAAGAATTGGTATATTCTATCACATTCCTAGCATAATTTGGATGGTCGGCTTTTGAACCACGATCAACTTTGAGTGAGTTTAGTTTGTGAGTCAAGCCTAATTGACAATCAATTTCACATAAAAGCTGGCTATAAACTACTCCTACATAATCTAAATAAATCATGAAGTTCACTGTCCTGCACATGGGTGGTGATTAGCGTTGTGAAAACTGTTCAAAAAAGATTAAATAGGGTAGCCGGGGGTAAAGATGCGCTGGGGGCAAAGATTCGCAGTCGTTTTTTTCCGGAACTATGGGTTTTTCCCGCAAACCACGTGTCCACGCCGGACGCTAACATCCGTTTCTGTCGCACAACGAATTTTCATCGGTCACGGGCAGGTCATTTTTGAGCTATGAGGTAAATTCATTTTTTAACGTTCTCGATCTAACTTTTTTTCCACTTCTCACTCTTTGTCCTCTGTTATCATTACTGTAATGTTATTTTACAAGTCTGAACTGAAAACTATATTGTATTGTTAAGTTATTAAGCATGTTACATTGTCAAGATAATTTTTGTTTTCATGATATTTTATAAAAATTGTGAACAGTGTGATTTTGGGGTAACGCCGCGCACACTGACGGGGCAAACATGCGCTGCTAACTGACTGCGCATGTTTGCCCCAGTCACTTCCCCCTCATGTTGCCAAATATTTAAACCAATATTTTATTGTCACGTTATGTTTCTTTTTAGGAATTACAAACGGAAAATTGAGAAAATGATGCCACTGACTGAAAATGAAGCAGTCGCTGCTATAGATGCACAATCCCTTCCGATCACAGATGCACAATCTCCACGGGTCATAGTTGTACGGTCTCCGCCGATAATAGATGCACGTTCTCCGCTATTCATAGTTGCACGATCCCTGTCGGTTATAGCTGCACAATCTTCACGGGTCATAGTTGTACGACCTCCGCAGATAATAGATGCACGACCTCCGCCGATGCACGTTCCCCGCTATACATAAATGCACGATCCCCGCTATTCATAAATGCACGTTCCCGGCTATTCATAGATGCACGTTCTCCGCTATTCATAGATGCACGTTCTCCGCTATTCATAGATGCACGTTCTCCGCCGGTCATAGATGCACGATTTCCGCCGGACATAATTGCAATATCTCCGCCGGTCATAATTGCGCTATCACCGCCGGTCATAACTGCACTATCTCTGCCAGTCATAGTTACACGTTCTCCTCTATTCATAGATGCACGATTTCCTCTATTCATAGATGCACAATCTCCGCCAGTCATAGATGCACGTTCTCCGCCAGTCATAGATGCACGTTCTCCGCCAGTCATAGATGCACGTTCTCCGCCAGTCATAGATGCACGTTCTCCGCCAGTCATAGATGCACGTTCTCCGCCAGTCATAGATGCACAATCTCCGCCAGTCATAGATGCACAATCTCCGCCAGTCATAGATGCACAATCTCCGCCAGTAATAGATGCATAATTACCTCCGGTCATAGATGCACAATCTCCGCTATTCATAGATGCACAATCTCCGCCAGTCACAGATGCACAATCTCCGCCAGTCATAGATGCACAATCTCCGCTATTCATAGATGCACGATTTCCTCTATTCATAGATGCACAATCTCCGCCAGTCATAGATGCACGTTCTCCGCCAGTCATAGATGCACGTTCTCCGCCAG
Organism: Meghimatium bilineatum; assembly: GCA_034231615.1. Classification (NCBI taxonomy): domain Eukaryota; kingdom Metazoa; phylum Mollusca; class Gastropoda; order Stylommatophora; family Philomycidae; genus Meghimatium; species Meghimatium bilineatum. The sequence continues at coordinate 2,333,855 of CM067318.1, read as the reverse complement.
TCATAGATGCACGTTCTCCGCCAGTCATAGATGCACGTTCTCCGCCAGTCATAGATGCACGTTCTCCGCCAGTCATAGATGCACAATCTCCGCCAGTCATAGATGCACAATCTCCGCCAGTCATAGATGCACAATCTCCGCCAGTAATAGATGCATAATTACCTCCGGTCATAGATGCACAATCTCCGCTATTCATAGATGCACAATCTCCGCCAGTCACAGATGCACAATCTCCGCCAGTCATAGATGCACAATCTCCGCTATTCATAGATGCACAATCTCCGCCAGTCATAGATGCATAATTACTGCCGGTCATAGATGCATAATTACCGCCGGTCATAGATGCACAATCTCCGCCAGCCATAGATGCACAATCTCCGCCAGTCACAGATGCACAATCTCCGCCAGTCATAGATGCACAATCTCCGCCAGTCATAGATGCACAATCTCCGCCAGTAATAGATGCATAATTACCGCCGGTCATAGTTGCACGATCTCTGCCTGTCATAGTTGTACGATCTCCGCTGATCATAGATGAACGACCTCCGCTATTCATAGATAGTTGAAATTATAGTCAAACGCTTTATAGAGCACTGCAACATGTTGTTATAGTTTTAAACGGATCTAAGCACCCATTCTCTGTATTAAATTTTGTTTTTCATATTTACGTTTTTTTCATTTTTTTTCGTATTAAAGTTACATAAAGATACATATGCCTAGTCTTTGTGCTCTATTATCTTCCCACATTGTGACTGACTATGTTTAGATAGGAAGTGATGTTGTTATTTTGCTGGTTTTGTCAATTTTCCCATGATTTTGTAATTGTTTTTGCCTGCGCGTGTTTGCCCCAGAAATTGGGGCAAAGGTGGGATTATACTCATGTTCATAAAATCTCATTCTACGGACTAAACGTGATTGTATGTTGTAAATACCCTGACGATTGTTAGATGGATGGATAAGCTACACACTGCTGCTAGTTTGGTCTCTCATAGTTAAGTCTATTTGTCAGAATACGGAAAAAAGTGAAAAACGCGCATCATTGCCCCCGGCTACCCTATACAGTGTAGGACATATGGAAAGCTATTTAAAGTCTTCTATTTCTTCAAAGTGAAAGAAATAGTTTTACCAAATATAATGTTTGCTGATGATTATTCACTGACTAGCAGCCATGAGAAAATATAAAAGCCAGCATAATCATGTATTCTAAAGTTTGTAGATGGGATATGACCATCAGCACCAAGAATACAAGCAATGATTTTACCTGCTCCCAATAGAGTAGTACCATGTTTTTATCTGCTCCCAGAGAGCAGTACCATGAACAAATAATCAAGGTCAATACCAATTGTTTCCCATCCTTTGACAGATTCAATATCTTTGCAGTACTCTATCCAGTACAGAAGATGCTGCAGAGGGTAATAACAGAATCTCTAAAGCTTCTTTTCTCTTCACATGATAGGTCTACCCCTTTATGTCTTGAAGGTGAAGGGTATAAGAGTTCTCTGGAGACAGCTTTTTTGTGTGTTTCATATATGTTTTCATTGATTCTTTTATTTTGTGATCCCTCTTTTGCATGGTCTGCCCTTGGTTTTGTATCCATTATGCCTGTATAAGCAATGCTTTCTGAGGGTAGTCTGGAAGCATGTGAGAACCACTTAATCTGTTTTCTGATGTGATCCCGGGTTGTCATTGTGTTTGTTAAGTCTTCTAAAGCACCTGTTGCATATTTTAGACTGTGTGACAATGTGTATGGAAGAAAGGGCATAATCTCTGTAAAACTTACAAGTTGATCATACCATTCTGCTCACAACCAAGCTATTATGGACTTCTGCCAAAATGGCGGACAAAAATGAATGTGTTTTCCTTGAACAGTTGAACAGTGGTGTAACTAGTAATAAAAGTGAAAGTTGTGTATTTAAAGAAATAGAAGAGGTTTCAGTGGCAGCAGTGCATGTGTTAAATGTAAACAAAGCTGATTCTTGATGGCAGAGTGCAAGGCAAGCTAAGAAGAGGAAGACCAAGAAGATAATGGACTAGCCATATTGAAGAATGTATGCACATGTCTCTGGCCAATGCATGCCTGCATGCTGGAACAAAGAGGCATTCAGAGCATCCATATATACACATGTTCGGACATCAACAGTGTACAATCAGATATGCTGTAGTGCTAAATCACTTTCACATGCACTGTACCCTCAGACATTTAAGAATAAAGTTGTAAGATAAAGTATCTGATGCTGAGATTACTACATACCCTGCTAAGGCGGACACCATCATCTTGTTTGACTACTCGTTTACCCTGTTTTTCAAGTTCCTCCCTTGCATCTGTTTTGTTTCCTACCAACATAATTGGTATTTTTTTCAAAGATCCTTCCTATGAAAGTAGAACAAATACATAGATTAATCACATGTTTCAGAGATTCTTCCTATTAAAGTAGAGGAAATACGTAGATTAATCAAATATTTTTGACCAATTTCAAAAATGTTTAGGCCTACTTTATTTTGTACTTTCTCAATATGAAAAATGTTCATGTTTTTTGTATGTGCAAAGCTTGCCCTTTTAAGTATCCACTGCCAAGTTTAGAAATCTACAATTTTTGTGACAGATTGTTCAATTCATTATAATATTCTTTTGTGTTTTGCAGCATTTTCAGTTTAAGAAACAAAAATAGCCTACATTGCAAGTACTGGCAACCTTGTGGGATGAATATTATCTTGACAAATCAGAGGAATGTTCTATTTGGATAAGAAAGTCTCAATCAAATGTCAAAAATGAATGGGTGCTATCACAGTAGAATTGCCAGATTCATGTAGGTGATAGGGGGCTTACATTTAGTTTTGTGCATCACAAATGTAATACCCTCTAAACAGTAATATTTGTTGATGTTTCTGCCTGTTAGTGCATTCTCCTTAGGCACCATGTTACTGGAGTCAAAAATTATCAACATGACGTTGATGTTGCCACGCACATGATATTTATTTTAATATTTTATGGATGACGTCTCCATTGTGATGACTATACCATGGTTTATGGATCATATAAGTACCCCCAAAGTTGGATGTGTTGGGCCATTGGCACAAATAAAACAGAGACACAACGCATTTCCATTCTCTGGACTATATCCTGCTGGAAATCTAGAATGGATCATGGTCCTGCTACAACAGAGATCCAGCAGGAGTTTGAGAATGAATGCTGAAGAAGAAAAAGAAGGATTATACAAGTAAACCCATGACCAGTGATCATTATTTTAAGGAACTCAGTCTTGTCATTTGTGCACCATTGCGAAACATTTGTGCACCATTGAGAAAGAGACTATTCAAGCCATGTGGGAGTCATATGCAACAAAGGAACTGATGTACTGGCGGTAAAGCTGTAGTGGATGGTGAAGTGACGAGAAGAGAATGAGGTGAGTTAATAGGGCAGTTATGGATACCACAAAAAAGATTAAGAGGATTCTGAAAGTGATGATGCACATATTCAGAGAATGATAGAAATGGGAATGACTAATAGAGAGAGGAGGAAGTGTATTATCACTGGAAAAACCAGAAGAACCCACAACCAACACCTGACTGGGACATTTGCTGGGGCACTGACTGGAACACTGGCTGGGACATTAACTGAGACACTGACTGGAACACTGGCTGGGACATTAACTGAGACACTGACTGGAGCACTGGCTGGGACATTAACTGAGACACTGACTGAAACACTGATTGGGACACTGACTGGGACATAGAGCTTATATATTTTTATATAGCTGACGGAATGTCAAGCTGATCATTTATGGAAATAACCCGTATGCAATGATGCTGGTTCTTCATAAAGAATCATTCTTTCTCAAACTCCTGCAGATTAGCAGAATATAGTACAGAGAACAGAATGCACTGTATCATGGCTTACATCATAGCTGTGATATCTGCTCCTTTTTGCCTGACACATCCAACTTCAGCATGGATTATGGGTCAATTTGACCTTACATGTTGGGACAACCAACTAGCCCCATAACCTCCTTAGCTGCATCTCTCGACATGCATAGAAGATAAATGTTATGCTATTCTTTGCTTTCCTTTCAGACCCACAAGGTTTTAAAAATCCATTTTCTAATCATAATTGTTCCAATCCTCTATATACAGCTGATGTGTTACGTACAATGAAGGTCTGTTATAATCCTCTATACACAACTGATTTGTTTATGTACAATGAAGATCTGTCTTTTAAATTGACAATGAAATAATTAAACAATGATGAAACCTTTCTGTCAAAAAATAATGCATTATTTTTCTCGTTTCTTACAAAATAAATCAATAAAGTTTTTAATAGAATGGTGAGAAATCACTTGAATTAAATGAAATAGAAGCACAGTTACCTCTATAGCTGCCACCCAGTCTCGGAGGTTAAGAAATGATCTCTCGTATAGCACATCATATAATAGTAGAACACCATCGGCTTTTCTGAAATATGTTCTAGCAACGCTGCGAAACCTAGAGACAACACCAAAAATTGTCAAACTGCAGACTTATCTAAGTATACGATTATGATTATAACATTATGGATAAATCTATAGATAATCCATCTCTTATTCAGAATGTTCATCAGAGCATGGTAAATGACTGTTCCAGTTCTGTGTTGGTTTACAGCATATCCCTTCATTCTCATATACCATCTGTTCTCTTATACCACCCATTCTTATATACCATCCATGTGTTTCATCTCCAAGTTCTATATTCTGAACATATGTGCAGAAGACACAATACATTTCTTCATCTTCCAACTGGACTAGTTTCCTGATTGTATTCAGAAAATCAGGATGGTCTATTGAGCTACACATTTCAGAAGAGCTGAAGTGACTGTCTGTTATTATCTGTACACTTTGACACAGAAATGGTTATGTCTGCAGGATTCTGAAACAGGAGTACAGAATATTGACACTGTGAACTGCTATACATGTCGTAGAAAGCATCTAACGAGGTCTGAGGAAGGATTGGATCCAACAAAAGGCTGAGTAATCCAAAGACAGTCTGATGTCAGTTGAGTCAGGCAGAAAGGTAAAGATCTCAGTCAAGCTGTAAACCATAATGCAATCCATTCTCTGGATTACATCCCGCTAACCAGCAGGAGTTTGAGAACAAATAAATTAGAAGGAATAAGATTATGTTGTTTAAGTAACCTTATTTCATGCATACTTTAGGCAGCCATTATTTGACCAGAAATACAGTGACGTCACAAGTTACTAAAAGATTCAGATAAGCAGTTTTCTTAAAAAGTGTGAAATGTAGACTTGGCTCCTAGTAATAAAAACATTTATTACATATTATTTTGATAAAAAGGCTCAAAAGGTGTATAGAATTGACTACACTATACTAAAGCTTTCCCATATATACTCTGCCAATGTGGAAAGCTACACCTGTCCAAAGTACAACTTAGAGCACATAACTCTGTAGATCCACATGATCACCATCAGAGAATCTCAGAAAATATGCACTTGTAAATAAAAATCACAACATCATGACTCATGACCTCTTGAGTGCTGGGCAATTGTCTTGAGTGCTGGGCAATTGTTTTGAGTGCTGAGCAATTGTTTTGAGTGCTGGGCAATTGTTTTGAGTGCTGGGAAATTGTTTTGAGTGCTGGGAAATTGTCTTGAGTGCTGGGTAATTGTCTTGAGTGCTGGGCAATTGTCTTGAGTGCTGGGCAATTGTCTTGAGTGCTGGGCAATTGTCTTGAGTGCTGGGTAATTGTCTTGAGTGCTGGGAAATTGTCTTGAGTGCTGGGTAATTGTCTTGAGTGCTGGGCAATTGTCTTGAGTGCTGGGCAATTGGTTCGAGTGCTGGGCAATTGGCTTGAGTGCTGGGTAATTGTCTTGAGTGCTGGGCAATTGTCTTGAGTGCTGGGCAATTGTCTTGAGTGCTGGGCAATTGTCTTGAGTGCTGGGTAATTGTCTTGAGTGCTGGGCAATTGTCTTGAGTGCTGGGTAATTGTCTTGAGTGCTGGGCAATTGTCTTGAGTGCTGGGTAATTGTCTTGAGTGCTGGGCAATTGTCTTGAGTGCTGGGTAATTGTCTTGAGTGCTGGGCAATTGTCTTGAGTGCTGGGCAATTGGTTCGAGTGCTGGGCAATTGGCTTAACTGCTATGCCTAGGAGATCCACTCTAGCAAGAAGAAGAGTCTCCAGTGAGCCCCAGGCACTATAGGCATGATACACTTAGACATCTATCTCTCCCAGTAAATGTTAATGGATCCTGTGGCCTGTCAATTAAATATACTCCACACTGTTCTAAGAAAATGACCAAATCTACTAGTGCCAAAATATTTAGTATAAATTGAATCAGATCATAGATATGTCATCGACCATGGTGTCCATATCCTGCAGGTGTTTGAAAGACTGCGACATTCTGCAGGTGGTTGATAGACTGGCAACATTCTACAGGTGGTTGATAGACTGGCAACATTCTACAGGTGGTTGATAGACTGGTGACATCCTACAGGTGGTTGACGTACTGTTCATATCCTACAGGTGGTTGATAAACTGTCAACATCATAAAGGTGGTTGATAAACTGTCCACATCGTACAGGTGGTTGCTAATTGTTCACATCCTACAGGTGACTGATAAACTATCCATATTGTACGGGTAGGTGGCTGATAAACTATCCATATTGTACAGGTGGCTGATAAACTGTTGACATCCTACAGGTGGTTGATAAACTGTCCATAAAACCAAAAAAACTGTAAATACTGAATGTTTCCTGTTAGGCAGTTGCAGGCAGGTGGTATGTGCAGATGTGTCATAAATGCCTGTAGCCTTTGCTGTCACCACATCATGTACAGGGTCAGAATTTGAATTTACCCTTCAACTGAAAAACAAAATCCTTACTGGGAGTCAAACCCTGGACCTCACAGATATGAGTTTCATGCTCTAACTTCTCAGCCATGTGCCACAGTTGATAAAAAACTATAGCATAGCCCCCAAATCCTTCTTCAACTTTCAAAGCTGCAATCATCATAATTTTTCTATTGCATGATACATACATAATAATAATAATATAATGTATAATGATATTTGCTGCCAGATTTTTCCATCTATTACTGGTAAGTTAATATAATGAGGATAATTATGAAATACTAAAAATGTTTCATAATTTTAATGCAATGTTACTATATAAAAAGAATTATTTTCACCTTTCTTGTCCTGCCGTGTCCCACAACTGTAAGGCTGTTGGATGCCCATCTACATCTAACATTTTTGTCTGAAAGTCAACCCCTGAAATTGAAATTTGGTTATCAGTTCTTGAACAATATGTATGTTAGTAGGTCATCTTCACTGCACATCAAACTATCGGTGCATAGGTGCTTCGACCTCTCCCTCAAGATATCCATGAACTTAGAGACTGACCACAGCGATTTTGTGTTGGCTTACTGGTTTTCTCTGGTTACCAGCATAACAATTTTGAGATATTGAGAGTGTTGTGGTTTGAAATGGTGATTTTTAATTTTGTGCCTGAGCATGTTGGCATTCATGGTAATGAGAGAGATGATTTGCTGGCATCAGGTGCTGTTGCTATGCCTTCGGGAAGAGCAATGGATGGGGCAGATGTGTTTAATTACCTACAGGAGACAGCACATGAAAGTGAACATGATGTGGATGATGATTCTTATTCAATGGTTAGAATAAAGGAACAGGATTCGAAATGTGGGGGTCATCAGAGTGGAGCAGTTTGTGGAGCACAGAAGAATGATAGTCAATCAACACAGAACCAGTACTGTCAGCAGAGGTGTAATGGTGGATACACTCAGAGAGAGATCAGAGCACCTAAGGATTTTGTCAGGAGTGCAGCGATGGTGATCCAATGATTATCTAACTAACTAACTAGTGAATCAATTATGTTTGTTATTCCCAAATAATCATACCATTTTTCTATGATTTGAAAGTAGATCTACGACTTCGATCAGACATTTTTGTCAGATTTGTCTTACAAATTTGTGTTAATCTGTTTAGGTACGTTGCCAGTTATTGCCAGGTTGGATTTCAATAATTAATGCAAGCAAAGCAAATCAAATAGTTATACTTTCATGAAACATAAGCTCGCTCGAATATATATATAAAATATAAGAAAAAATGGTGTCATATATCACACATGTTCAAAACTTGTATTAACTTACAAAATTGATATAATAACACATCAGAATTATGCCAGAGATAATGTGGAAACATTACATGTTCGACTGGAACCATCATTATGTTGATATAAATACCAGAAATGATGAAATTAGCAAAACAATGTAAGGATCTCTTAAAAGACGGCGTGTAATCCCAGATGTAACCCGTGGATCGATTAAAAGATGCTATGTAGGGAAAGAGCTAAAACAATCAAGAAAAGATAGTCTACATAATGAGTTGAAAAATCAGATGATTCACAAACTAAGTCCTCATGTGGGAGCCAGCAATGAAAAGAAAAAAGAGGTTGTGATCTAGAGAAAAATTTAAAAGAATACTGCCAAGAGAAGCAAAAATTATGGGCATTTATTTCTTTGCTGAGATTGAGAAGCTTGTTCAAAGCAGATGAATAACGAGATATACTGTAAGTCATATATTAATAACAAGATATACTGTAAGTCATATATTAATAACAAGATATACTGTAAGTCATATATTAATAACGAGATATACTGTAAGTCATATATTAATAATGAGATATACTGTAAGTCATATATTAATAACGAGATATACTGTAAGTCATATATTAATATGTGATTACATGTGTTGGATAAGTATAAGATACATATATCAGTTATCTATCTATGTGATGTGTCCTTTACAGAACATTGTTCTCACTGCCACTCTGTAAGCCTTCTGGTTCTGTACGAGCTGTGTTGATTCACCTTTCTGTCCATGATATTCTTGGGAACTCTCTGTAACATTTCATTTCAAATGCCAATATTTTCTTTTCCATTGCAGATAGCATTACCCGCGTATCACAACCATATGTTGCGACTGGAAAGATATAGCTATAGCTTCTTAATAGTTGTAACATTGTTTTTCAGTTTGCCCCCTTGCCATAGATTGTTCATTTGTGACGTTTTTATTATATATTAGATATATAACAAATATATTTTTTTAAATGTATGGTATGAAATTTATATGAACTAACCTAATGTACAACTGAGAAGGATGGCATAAAATTCATATGAACTAACCTAATGTAGAACTGAGAAGGATGGCATAAAATTCATATGAACTAACCTAATGTAGAACTGAGATTGGGTACAAACTTTCCCCTGCACAAGCGAACAATAAAACTGGATTTTCCAACTGCTGCATCACCAGCTAAAACAATCTTGTACATGCGTTCTGGCTCTTTGGAAACTCTAGCAGGTACTGTTACCTAAGAAAAATGGAGAAAAAAATTGCATACAAATAAATTACTTATTTTATTAAATGTTGCTAGAGCTTTCTGTAATCTTTATTAATGTAATGTTTATTAATGTAATGTTTATTAATGTAATGTTTATTAATGTAATGTTTGTAATGTTTATTAATGTAATGTTTGTAATGTTTATTAATGTAATGTTTATTAATGAAATGTTTGTAATGTTTATTAAGACAAAAACATTAGCCTGAAGGCAGAATAATATGAAAAGTTGTTAATATTGCAATCATACAAGTTGAGATAAAAATCTGTACAGAAGTCACACAATTGTATTGGGCAGTTATGTTATGTTATGTTCCTCCAGGGCCATAGGCAGTGCATAGGGCAGAAACCATAGCCTTCCATTTCTGTCTTTGTGTTTCCAGGTCTTTCAATTGTTGCGTGTTGTTTAGGTTCATTGACATGCCTTCTCTATTATTGGTTCTTCGTAGAGTTTCTCTAGGTCTCCCTCTTCTTCTTACTCCAGGTGGCACCCAATATAATGACTGCTGGGGAATTCTTAGGCTGTTCATTCTGAGAACATGGCCGATGTAAGTCCAACGCCTTTGTCTAATGAAGGAAGATATATAGGTTTGTTTGCTTTCCTCTCTTATAGTAGTGTTAGATTTAAAGTCACTCCACTTAACGTTCAGAATGGTACGTAGGCATTTGTTTTCAAAGGAGTCGAGTCTCTTATCTGTGGCTTTTGTGGCTTTCCAACTTTCGCACCCATATGATAGAATAGGGATGATGTTGGAGTTAAACAACTTGAGTTTTGTGGTGTTTCTTAGTGTGTTTGACGTCCAGATGTTGCGTAGTTTATTGAAAGCACCCGCTGCAAGGGCAATACGGTGTACAATTTCTTTTGATGAGTCTCCATCCAATGCTAGATTGGGCAGTGGTTGATTTAAAATACTAGGCCTATATGCATTGACCCATGGGCTTAGAAAGTATTATGCAGAACATCAAGGACTAAAAAAATCTTGTTGATCCCCATTCCTCATGAAAAATGATCACTCCTGCCCTACTCTGGTCTACAGAGTGTATTATTTGCTGAATTCCATGCCTGTTTTATGATTTCATTTCAATATCCAAATTTATCCACTTAGTCCAAGTCCATTTCATTGGTCTCAACTTATGCTGATGTGCATTTTAAGGCACGATATGAGTTGGTAGCAGATTTTCTTTTGAGGATATGAAAGAACCAATCCCAGCTTCTATTTGTCTATCGCCATCATGTGCATGTCAGCTGCTCTGTTTATAAAGGCCGACCACAGAGATTTCTCTCCCAATAATCAGTAGAATCACAGCTTTGGATTATTTAGTATGTGACCTAAGACACTACTCAGAATATATGAATAATGTAATTCCCAGTTTCTTAGTCAATGCCAGGCAGCCATATTTCATCTATCTATCTAATCCAAATTCAAATCCATCCATCCCCATCCATCCAGCCATCTACATTCATCAACAGATGCAATTTTTATGCATGCGGTTGCATCTGTGGGTTTCATAAATGGCTCACTAGACAAACCAACCATGCAACAGAAAACCTTAGTAGATGACATGCCTTTATATTGAGGTTATCTTCTTATAGAAGCTTCATGACACATCATCTATACAATCCCGTAGTCGTAACCTTCGATAACAGTTACCATGTTGTTCTGACAGGCCGAGGTTGTGCTTGAATTAGTTATGGGCACAGTGTGGGTGGGTGGAACAACAAAGAAACCTGTCACGAGCCAGAGTTGTGCCCTGATGTCGACGTCTTTTTCGGCAGCATTGGATTCGAAACACCATTTAGTCGAATGGCTGCTGGAACAGAGGGCAGAGCACTTATGGGAATGCCCCATGTACATTGAGGCCAGTTTCTAATCAAGAATCAAGAAGAATGCAATTTCTTATAACATTCATACTTTTAACCAAAATGATCTTTTGGAGAGAGAAGCAATCACCTACAAAGGTGGCTCCTTCAACAGAGAAATTAATAAGTGTGGATGGAGTTTTGTTGTTTAAACGAATGGCAGGAAGGAACATGAAAATAAATATTGAAGCAGGTTGGCAGGACTCGGTGACTGAAAAACCAACTCACATGGTGATACTTTTAGACTCATGTAGCATGTTGCAAAAGATAGAAGGTGCATGTTAAGAAAGAAATGGGTAATGCTACTGTACAATTTGTTTGTCCAAAGTGTTACATAGATATGCTGCCCTGGTCATGCAGGTTTCTGAAGCAATGAAAGAGCAGACACATTAGCGGGAAATTCTATGGCTGAGTCTGATTGCACAGTACTGATTAGAGAAGGCAAATATAATAAGGGCAGTCATGGATTTATTACAGATTGAAGAAGAGGATGATGGATGTGGTAACATACACATACAAAGAATAACAGAAGTGGGGATAACCAGGGCTAAAGGAGAAATTAGGCCTATGCCGTCTCTGGAGAGATCTGAAGAAAACCTTTCAATTTTTGTCTTCTTTGGCCAATCATTTATCAAAATCTGACTGGGGCTGTGATTCTTATTTCTCAGATAACCACTTAGATAAGAATGGAGAGTGGATCAGTTATGAGAATGTACCTTATGCTAAGATGCTGGTTTCAAATCACAAAACCAGATCTTTGTGCAAGTTTTATCTCTATGTTGTTTGTAGCATTGAAATTTAAAACATTAATTTTGTTCATGAGAGAAAGATAACATTGAATTTATGGCTTACACGTTTAAATTTGACTACTGGAAGTGTTGTAACTTACATCTATAACTTACATCTAGAACTTACATCTAGAACTTACATCTAGAACTTACATCTTTAACTTACATCTATAACTTACATCTTTAAATGGGACTATTGGAAGTTGACGTCTGCTGGAGCCTTTACTAGATTTAGAAGATTGACTGAATGTTGAACCGTCTTTGTTCAATGAACGCGAGCTTCGATTTGAGCCTTTACTTCCAACTGATGCAGAACGTTTACTAGTTGGTGAAAATTGGAATGTCTCGTCATCAGGAGACTGAGGTCTCTCTGTGTCTGTGTCGATTTCATCAAGAGAATCAGGCTGTAGGGATGAATATCAAATAAGATGATTCTTAAATGTGGCTTTACAAATGTTCCTTCATAAATGTTTCCAAAAACTGTGACAACAATAGAAACATTTACGTCAATGCAATTTATATTAATTTCTGAAAATAAGTTAAACAGTTCTACTCAATTATTATTTACTTAAGCACTTCTACCCCCTTTTTATCATGAAATTAAGGGGTATAAAAGAAGACAAATGTGAGGCTTTTATGACTTTCCTTTTGGTTTATTTCTACTTCAACTTTGTCAAACTTCCTATCAGACTTTGTATTTATAGGAATCTGCATCCTTGGATCTTTGACTCTCATGGTATCCTAACCTCTTCCACACTGTGGTTGAACCCTAATAGACTTAACTGGGACAGATTTATTAGCATATGTAGGGGAGAGAGGTATTTTATACTGAAAATACATCCAATTATTCTTCTGGTTACTCCAACTTCTTTCCTCAGATATTTTATTTTTGATGTTTGAATATGAATTTTTTGTTTGCAGTCATTACACATTACTTACATTCATATGTCAAAACAGGGATATAGGTAAAACAACAGCTTTTCTTATAAAGCTCTTTCTTTGGATTCAAGTTCCTGATGTTGTTTGCTGTGTTTAAAAATATTTATACTTTGAACATCTGATATTCTGAGCTTAAACAATAACATTAGTTTAACAAGTGAAACATTATTAACAATTGGTGTGATTATGGTACACAAATTTCTGCAAGTATGGTACATCATCATCATCATCAGGTGCCATACCGGCTGGCACAGGCGATCATGGCTCTCCACAGCTCTCTGTCCATAGTATTATGTCACAAAGTCGTTGTTGTTCCCTTGCCGTGCCAGGTTTTCAAACTGTCTAATATTTTCTCACGTTGTCGCCCTCCATCTCTGGTGCCTTCAATCTTGCCTGTTGTGAATATGTTCTTGAAACCAAAATAAGAAGATTGCCTTTTTCTTATATTGTTGATTAACGTCCGTTTCACATTTAACTCTTTCAACACCTCTACATTAGTTTTTCTGGCAGTCCATGGTATTCTCAGCATTCTTCTGTAGAACCACATCTTTATTTCCTCCAATCTCCCACTTTCCAGTTTGTTTATTGTCCAAGACTCGCACCCATATGTTAGTATAGGGATTATATAGCACTGAAGAACTCTCTCACCTCTAATGACAAGGCCATATTACACAGTATATTTTTCATTTTTATGAATGTTGTTTTTGCCTGTCCTATTCTGCATCTTATTTCTGTTGAATTTCTTCCATCTGCTGTAATAATTGTACCTAAATATTTGAATTGTTGGACCTGTTTTAATACTATATCATTCACTGTGATCTTGCAAAGTATGGTACATACATTTGTATAAGTATTGTATATACATTTCTGTAAGTATGGTACATACAATTATGAAAGTAAGGTTGAATACATTTGTGTAAGTAGGGTACATATATTTGTTCGAAGACCCAGTACAATGGTATTCCTGATATACCAGTTGTTATATAGCAGATTTTAATGTTTCCATGACAAAAAGGCAGATTGAACTTGTGCTAGCTAGAAAGTCAAAGCTAGATGCAACATTACTTTGTACAAGTCTATCTGTATGTCTAGTTCACATATGCATTTCTTAGAAGATTATTGTGGATTATCAGTCGAGATATGAAGTTACACATTGAGAGACTTCTTCTTCTTCCTCTTGTTTACAATTTGACATGTCTACACAGCAAGCCCAGTTTTCTTAATAAATGCTGTATTTGAAAATTCCTTGGTACTTCTATAAAACTTTCTGTGGATATCCATCTCTGTGGGCAAGTATTCCTACCTTAACTGATTTAGTATAATGCAGTCTTACAGGATATGCTCTGCAGTCCATGCATTACCTACTTGGATGCAGAGATGATGGAACCTGTCTTAGTCTATTCAAGTGGCTGTTTATATTTTTGCATCCTGTCCTGATGTAGAAGATAATAACCTGCTCAGCTCTGTCAAGATAGTGATAGTTGTCTTTTGTGTGGTCGATTTTCCTAATAACTTTGAATAAAATACTCTTTTCTTGGTAGGTCCTTTCTTGGTCTTTTTGTTTCTCTGTTGCACTATCTTTTACAAGCATATGTTACCAGCATATGTGCATCTTGATTTCTGTGTATGCCACCATAGTATTATCCTTCTTTGGATTCTCACTTCTCGTATGGCTTCTCTCAGCCTGGGAATTTATCGCTGGCAATGAACAAGAGAAAAACTAGACTGATGAACAATGAAGACAAAACAAAGACATACACAATATTAGTAAGCCCAGCTTCACATCAAGCACTTCACATTCAGTATCTAAATGTGTTATGGTAGAATAAAGAAATTATGCAATAAAATCATGCACGGATAATTATTTTCTCCAAAAAAGTTTAATATTCTCACTTCTTCCTCTTGTACCCTTAAATTTGTACGCATTCTTTTATGCCGCCTTCCTCTCCTAATATCACTCTGAACACTGATGCTGTCAATCTCTGTGTCCTCATTAACATCATTATCTCGAAGAGTTGAGTGGCCACTATCTGTTAGAAAACATTATAATTATCAATTTATGGTACATCACTGCTTGCAAGAATATTGAGACCGTATTCAAGTCACTATCTAGAACCTACATTTTGTCATTTAAAACAAATTTTGATCTAATAAAACTAATTCCAAAGAAGAAATTTTGGCACTTTTCTGTTGGCGGCCACACACATTTAGCAAAACAAATTGTAACAAGAAAAAAAATATAGTGTAACAATTTGTAAATGGATAACACTTAAGATTAGAAAAACAAGTGAAAAGATATAATTCAGAAATTTACCCATCCCATTAGTGTGCATTTATTTATATAAAGTATCTTTGTTAGATTCCTCTAGTCTGTAGAAAAAAATAATGTCTCCTTCTCTTGTCATGTACTTTCATACTATTCATGTTAGTAACATTCATAGAAGCCATTGTTTGTGAATGGAAAGTGACATAATATTGAAAGTTATCAATAAGGGTTTTCTCAAAACTATTATTCTGCAATATAAAAACATAAATTCATGTTCCCGCTTATCAGGAAAGTACCACAAATTCAGAAATATAATTGCTGATCTAAATTGGTTTGATCAATCTCTAAATCTAAAATTTTAGAAGTATTTCATTTTGATGATAAGATGTGATCACTCATGCATGTTGAAATGCAAATAATGTACTTCTCACAATCATGACAAACCCTTGAAAATACTGTCTTTATTACCATGGTCTATTGACATATGAAACAATCCTTAACAAGAAAACTTGTAGGATCAAAGAAAAATAAAGGGAAACCTGAATACTTGTATGGGCTAAATGATTCCAGCGCGTGCTTGCGTGTATATATACATAGTAATTACGAAACACCCTCTATGCAAATGAAATGACTGAACATTTTATGCTGACTCTGCAAACAGTATGCAAGTCACCCTAAATCAATTTAATGAAATCTGCGACAACTTTTGCCTTACCATCAATACAAAGAAAAAAAGATGGTCATGTTTCAACCCGCACCACAAAATCTACATTTCAATCCAAATATAAAAAATTAGAATGCCAAATAGTCAATATTTTCAATTAACTCACCATCTCAACACAATCTGTAAGATGGACAACACCCTTTCACAAGATTTAAACATTGAAACTCAGGCAAATAACAGATTAGCGAAAGCTAGTGTCACATTAGGTAGACTAAGCAAAAATGTTTGGGAAAGAATGGGAATAATGACTACCATCAAGCTCATAGTTTACCAAGAACCAGTCATATTTATTCACTTTTTATGCTTGTGAAATATGGATAATATACATCGGACACAATAAGTTTCCTTTGTAAGATACTCAATATTCATTTGTTTGATGAAATACCAGTGATGTAATGATGATATCTAAATCTGTAGGTATAGAAACAATGTTCATTAAGGAACAGACACTCCAGAAGGACATCCAGTCAGCATGAAAAATCTTCATCTGCAAAAAATTGTGCTACACAGAGAACTCCAGATTGGCTCCCACAAGGCCGGAGAACAGAAGCCTTTAAAGACACACTTATAACATCACTGACTCACTTCAATATAGCCTCAAATTTATGGGTGAGTTTTGCATGAGAGAGACCTGACTCTCATCGCAGTATCAAGAGTGGCACAGCAGCTGCAGAGAACCTCAGATACACTTCAGTGCAGCAAAGACGTGCTTGAAAAAAGGCAAGAACTGCTCAATGTCCTACACATGCTCAGAGCGAGGTAGAAAATTCCAAGCATGCATAGTACTCATTAGTCACTGCTGAATACCTGGTAGTCACTGTCAACTTCGACAAACAACATATATATATATATATATATATATATATATATCTTACACTATTCCTACATTTTGTGGAACATAAACTTGTTTCAGTTACAACAAATTGCTACATGATCAACCCTTAAATATAATAATTTTTTTACAAGTTTTGCTATAATTATATTTTTCTTGATGGATTCTTTTTATAAAAGTGAACTTTGCTATGGTAACACAATACCCGTGCATTCAGAATACATCAAAATTAAGATAAATGAATATCCAACAGTACTTTGAAACAAGCGTATTAGAAATTGTTGTTTAATTAGAAATTAGATTAATTATTCACCAACCTTTGCAGAGAGTGAAACACATTCCTGAGTAATCCCATATACATTAGAATAAAGGTAATTCCTTTGTGATCATTTAGAAACCTAGTATCAGATTCTTGTATTATTTTTGTTTTGTTTTACAGCTTATTCCATGAACTATATAATTGTCAGAAATGTATATTATTACCCCCAGCCCTTCTACATCTTCAGAACAAGATTATTCTTCTTAAAATATTGCTTGTATTATTATATTATTAAAATATTGCTTGTATTATTATATTATTAAATTATTGCTTGTATTATTATATTATTAAATTATTGCTTGTATTATTATATTATTAAAATATTGCTTGTATTATTATATTATTAAAATATTGCTGTACAAACACAACTGAAAAAGAAACTTTGATTTTGTCTGAAAGTCTCTGGGCTGTCAAAGAGCTACCTACTCATGGCTAAATGGATTTCATCATCAGTGTTAAAACTGGATGATAATTTTTAAAGTACACATATACATTTTTAAAAATTTCTATCAATACAGATAACTTACCATTGAATACCTACCATTGAAACAAGCCGATGTACTTAAACATTTTTACTAACTTAAAACTTTTAACACAGAAATGTCATTTGAAATGACATGTGTTGCATCTATTGTGAAAGAATATTCGAGAATTAAATAACAGTGATGCTTGCTTTAAATAACTAACAGCACTACTAAATACTGAAATATTTTGCAATTTTCCAGCATACAACTGGCCACAATGCTGTTTCTGCATTTTAAGAAAGATGAAACATGTTTTCAATGTCTTTTCTGAATTTGAGTTAAAATTGTTACAGTAGATCAATTGGTTTGACCATATTATGAGAATGCATCATGACATGTTACCTGTGAAGGCATATAATCAAATGAGATCAGGGTACAAAGCCAGAGAAAAACCACAAAAAAGATGGTGAAAAATTGTCAGGGAATCTTTAACAAACATGATCATAGCACAGCTGAGGCCACTCATTTGGCCTTGGAACACAAGCTCGAACTTCAATTACCCCTATGCTTAACAACATGAGTGGATAACAAACCACCTGGGGAAAGAAAATATACAATTGTTGCAGCTATCAATGCTGTAATTTTGAAATGGAAAACAACATTGATCAAAAAAGCGATAAAGAAGTTCGGCAAAACCAGTAGTCAATTGGTGGTGGGGATTGGGTACAGTGAAACCCTATCTTGGCTACAGTTACTCAGAGCAGTGCATATATTGAAACCTAACTTCCTGGTGGTGTGATAGTTATTCTCTGGCTCTGGACAGGGGTGGGCCGAAAATCCACAGACTTCCCAGCAATATAATGACATTATAATGGCAGTGGGTCAAAGAAGGGCATGTGCCCATGGACCACTGGATCAGTAACCAACCTGATGCTGTCAGAAAGCTAAGAAGGACTGGGCACTATACTGAAGTCTGTGGCTGCACAGATGTGTTATTTTATTTCATATGATTTGAGGACTGCCTAAATACACTCCCTACTTTATTGGTGGAGAAAAATGAAATTGCACTGTACACCTAACTTTTTATTTGATGCCGAAATAGTATTTTGGTATGTGGGTCACCTGTCCTGCACAGAGAGGTAGTGAGAAAATAGGACTCTTGAGAAGAGGACATACACCAGGTTTAGAATCAGCTGCACATAGCTGGGCAGTGACTGTTCATGAAGCAATGGCAACACATTGCACAAAAGTATTGCTTTAACACAACTATAGCGAATAATGCTTTGTTGACTGCTGCCTGAAAAGATATGCAGCCAACAACAAAATTGTACTTGTTGGGTGCCATACAACATTTCACATATGCAAAATAGGTTATCAAATACTAGGATCATGAGGGTACAAAATACCAGTAGGCACACAAAAGTGACGGTCACCTAGGTCCTCTGCAAAGTTGTCATCATCGTCACCTTCTGTGAGAAATCTTGGCACAAATCCAACATCAAGTGTCTGTGGACGTTGAGGACGGTTTCTGTAAAATGTAGTAGATAGATGAAATGAATAGATTACAATTTGGTTTCTATAAAAATATAATCTCCAAGTTTTACCATATAACAAAATTATTGTTTCATAACAATCTAAAAATAAATGCAAAACAATGGTTCATCTTGGGAAATAGGTAATGAGGAAAACTAAGTGAAAGATGGATCTAGAGTACTTTTTAAAGGTTGAAAGAAATATTTTGTTCTCAAAATGTTATCATGCTGTCCTAAATATAATGTTAGATAATCTTAGTAAAAAGTGCTACAGGCCCAATATTCTCAAATATAATGTTAGATAATCTTAGTAAAAAGTGCTACAGGCCCAATATTCTCAAATATAATGTTAGATAATCTTAGTAAAAAGTGCTACAGGCCCAATATTCTCAAATATAATGTTAGATAATCTTAGTAAAAAGTGCTACAGGCCCAATATTCTCAAATATAATGTTAGATAATCTTAGTAAAAAGTGCTACAGGCCCAATATTCTCATATATAATGTTAGATAATCTTAGTAAAAAGTGCTACAGGCCCAATATTCTCAAATATAATGTTAGATAATCTTAGTAAAAAGTGCTACAGGCCCAATATTCTCAAATATAATGTTAGATAATCTTAGTAAAAAGTGCTACAGGCCCAATATTCTCAAATATAATGTTAGATAATCTTAGTAAAAAGTGCTACAGGCCCAATATTCTCAAATATAATGTTAGATAATCTTAGTAAAAAGTGTTACAGGCCCAATATTCTCAAATATAATGTTAGATAATCTTAGTAAAAAATGCTTAACAAGTGCTTTTCTCTTGGCAGGATATGGTATTCCTAGGATATTGGTATAATGGAACGCTGCATCTGGTGGGCTAGACATGCATCTATATTGGTCCCTTACTCAAACATGCTTTTGAGACATGAGTCAGTTCAATCAATCAAGTGCGATGCCGAATGGTGTAGGCGATCATGTTTATCTGCGACTCTCTGTCTCTTGTGTTGTCAATAAGCTCATATGATGAACTTGTACCATGCCACAATACTAGTCCATCTAGCATTTTTTCTCTTTGTCATTCCCTATCTCTTCTCCCCTTGATCTTTCCAGTGGTTATTAAGTTTTTAAGCTGTGTTCTTCTCAGCACATGCCCACATGCCCTAGAAATCTTGACTGTCTGCCCCTAATGTTTGATCTGTTTACACCAGCATCAATGAGAACTTCTGCATTAGTTTTCTTGGCTGTCCATGGTATTTTCATCAGTCTTCTCAGAAACCACATCTCTGTAGCCTGTAGTACGCATTTAATTTCTTTTTTACAGTCCATGCTTCACATTCACACAAAAATCATTGGTTCGATTTGATATAACATTTCAGCACTCGAATCACATCAGTTACACAACTGAAAAGAAACCTAGTACTTTGATTTTGTCTGAAAGTCTCTGGGCTGTCAAAGAGTTACCTACTCATGGCTAAATGGATTTCATCATCATTATAGCTTGGAGATTTCTTATCAGTGTTAGATTCTGAGTTATTTTAGTTTTAATTTTTAAATGGGCTAATTCTAACTACCGGTAGTTAAGTAAATTAACCTAATGCTAGCAATATTAGAACGATGCTAGCAATCTGCTTCTATAGCAATAAACTAACAATGCTAGCTCTATAATAACTTACGGTGCGTGTGCATCCACATAATCGCTCATGATTGAACCTTTCCTAGGAAAGTTTGGAGATGGACTTCTGCCACTTTTCACACTATGTCCAGACTGAAAGGAAAAGTTTGCTCAATGTAGTACAACCAAATGTCAGTTTTAGTTTCGTAGTAGCAAGAATAAAAGTGCAGATGTTTTAGTTAATAAAACTTTCAGCATTCATCATTATTGTGTGACATATTCTTTCCAGAATGTAGTCTTTTTTATGGACCTTCTAAATACCTCGCAGTTGTGGGTGAGTTGACCTGCCTCCTCCAGGGAAATGTTTAAACAATCAGATATATCATTTGTCCATCAGTGGTTTGGGCGGCCTCTTCCTCTGCTACCATTTACTCTACCTTCCGCTATTAGTCTTTCCATGCTGTTATGTCTCTTTAGATGACCAAAAACGTTCCCCTTTCTTGTTATGATGTTATTATAGTTGCCAGCCCTCTTTGACGTTTAATGATTGTAATATTTCTTTTTTTGCTGTCCATGGTATATGGACAATTTTTCTGTAGCATTTCAATTCAAAGGTGGCAATTTTCTTTGCAACTGTTTTATTTAGAGTCCATTCCTCATAGCCGAATATTGCCACTGGGAACATGCATGTTCTTATCATATACAGTTTTACTTTGTTACTGATACTTTGCAAGAGATTTTTAATGTGAACAAGTTTTGAAAAAGCCATTGCCATAATTCTCTTAATTTCTACTGCGCAATTCCCTGAACTATTTATGTTTGTACCCAAATAATCAAAATTTGATATGTCTTCTAGTTTATAGATATCAATTATTATTTTTGGTTGAGACTTTATCAGTTGTCATAATTTTAGTTTTCCTCATATTTAGGAACAGTTTGAGCTTCGCTGTATTTTTTTTTGGACGGAATCCTTTATCATAGACCTTCTTCTTGTGGTGTTAATAGGACCATACTTAGTAATACCTTGCATCCCACAAATCACCTCTTGTCAATCCTATCATATTCACCAGCAGTTTGTGTGAGCACTTTGAAAATATGACATCAAAATAACTGAGGGTAAAGTAATTTTCAGCCCATTATGATGATATATTTCAGCCCTCATTGCTTCTTCAGCAGGCACAAATAGAAATTATTGATTAAAAAAAATGAATACTGGGTATTCAAAAATCAAAGTGGAGAGATTTGAAGATACTTGACTTCTATAAATCTTATTTTTATCATGAAAAATCTTCAATGACCATATTAAATACCCAAAAGTGACCAAATAATTGGGTTTTAATCAGTCTAGATATTTAAAATAATAACAAAAATTTAATAGGAGATCCGACAAAGTGGGGAGTGCTGCAGTAACACACTAGTACATTATCCATAGTGTTACTACTTCTAAATTTACCAGGTTTACATGGGTACCACATTGGATGCATCACCACACAGAGTTCTCCAGTGATTTCTATGTTCCATAACAAATAGAGCTACATTGAATTCTATGGTCACAACAGGCGCATCATCTTGTGAAAGAGGAAAAATTCAACAGCTCAACAGCGGAGAGTAGCTAGAAAGTCATGGGTAGACCAAAAGTCATGTACAATGGTCATCCCATGCCTAAACTGTCCAAGGACATTTGAGTCCAGAATAGGACTTAAAGACAATAAAAAAGGTAACTGCAATTCCACCTACAACCACCCCACCTAATAGTTACTGCAGCTTAGTACATGATGAGCATTTTCATCCCCGACGACAGGTTGCTTCCATTGGACCTACCGGTACCTGATATGTAATTATTTGAAACATGTCAATTGTTTATCTGTGCAAAACTGATAATAAATGACCTTTTAATTTAACAATGCACATAAAAGATGGCATTAACGTGTCAACTTTCTCCATTACTAGTTTTTCAAGTACAGTATGTCAGTAAGAAACTACTAGAACTCTCATGCTGTTAGGTTAATAATGACTACTCCTACTTGTATTATTATGACAAGGATGAGAAATATCACACATCATCTGAATGTAAATGAAAATGTAGTAACATTATCAGAAACAATATCTGGAAGCACAACCGAAAAACAATTTTCGTAATAAGCAAGATTGCAAGAAGTTTTATGTTTCAATCAAATGTAATTAAAGGGAACAAAACACTGCAGTAATAATAGTGAATAAGGCAATATATGTTAGAAATACCTAGCACAAGTGATATAAGATAAAAACAATTATACTAAAATATAAAACAATTATAATAAAAGATAAAAACAATTATAATAAAAAGATAAAAACAATTATAATGAAAGATGAAAACAATTTTAATAAAAGATAAAAACAATTATAATAAAAGATAAAAAAAATTATAGGCCTAATAAAATGAATAACGATGAAAACTGTTGATGTTTTGATCTAAAATTTTTGAATGAATATAGATTGTTGAATCTTCTCCTGCTGTTGGTAATCATACAGCCTATATCAAACAAAACACTAAAGGATAACACAATGTACTAATGTTTATGAGGTCAGATCAGTTATAAAGCATATCTGCATAACATAAAAAAATTTAGCAAAATATTAACTTATATATAAAAAAAACATAGTAATGGCCCAATTTGCTTTTAACTCCACAGATAAAACATGAATCTCCCAAAAATTTGGTAAATACACTGAAAATGAGAGTGATCAAATATTATTCAACAACTGTATATATATATATATAGGCCTATATTGAATGCATGTGCTACAGACAGTAGCAAATTTGGTTTAGAGTCTATGTGGTTTTGGCATGTAATGAGACTAACGGTATTCATTTTCTAAGATTTTATTTTATGGAATAGTTTACGGTCAAAGAAAGAGATGGTCGAAGAAAAACTTGGGTAAATTCTTTTTATTCTCTCATTTGCTTGGAATGTGTCTAGGTCCTCTAGGTGTATCTGAAATTTTGTCTTTTCTGTAAACTTGACTGTGTTTTGTAATTCGTACAGACGTCTGCATTTTTCCTCCACAGTTGTTTCTCTGGGACATTGTATTTGACTAATCATTTTATATTCCAGGCATTCTTGAAGAATAGACCTATACTCTGCTGTCCATGTGCACACATGGATGTGTTCGCAATCTTGAACTTTGCATAGATGTGACTGTGAAGTCAGTTGTGTACTGGTCTGTTACAAAAATTAATAGAATTGAATCAGAATCTGTGGGACATTGCTTTTCTATGAGGGTGTAGAATGATTTAGCTCCTAGTTATATATTCTATAGAACAACCAGTTCTGCTGGTTCTATTTATCAATAAATTGTTAACAATTTCTAATGTCCATTTATTTTTATTTAGTTTGCTTACTTGGGTGTCCATGTGTTTCTGCACACACAAAAATTAAGTACTGAGTTTTATGATCTTAAATTCTATCTATTTGATGTGTCCTTTACAGAACATTGTCCTCACTGCTACTCTGTAAGCCTCTTGGTTCTGTACAAACTTTCCAGCCTCTTCCATTGTCATATTCAGGAGGATCATAAATTATGATGTGATAATAGACATAGGCTGACTGCTTGACCATCATAGAAATAGGCTGGCTGCTTGACCATCATAGACATTGGCTGACTGTTTGACCATCATAGACATAGGCTGACTGCTTGACCATCATAGACATAGGCTGACTGCTTGACCATCATAGACATAGACTGACTGTTTGACCATCATAGACATTGGCTGACTTCTTGACCATCATAGAACTAGGCTGACTGCTTGACCATCATAGACATAGGCTGACTGCTTGACCATCTTGATTACGTATCCATTCATATAGCAGGTATGAAGCTTGTACATTTATTTCCCTGTAGAGTTTTCTACTAGTGATGAGATCAATCTCTAGTGTTGGGGAATTTGTTACTGCATGTTTTCCTGTGAAGGAATGCAGGGAGGTTTTCTATGGGCTGTAGAAATAAAGGCCGCTTTGCTATAGCAGATGCCACAACATGTACAGGAAGATATTTGTATTGTACCTTCAAATGAAAAAATCATGTGCCAACCATGGATTGAACCGAGGACCTCAATGGTCTGAGATTGGCCTTCTAACCACACTGCCATACGCTTGGAACAATCCAATGAATTCTACTAGTTTTTGTTTTTATTAGTGACATGTTTACTAGTGACATGTTTAGAGGTTGCTTTCCAGAGCTTAAATTGAACTCTCAAAAGGCAGCTCACTCAATAAATGCAATTTTATGAGCTGAGATGGCCTAAACCTATGCCACAATGAGTTGATGTTACACAGTGGTAGTCAATTTATCACACACAGAAAGGGTTCAATTTTTGATACATTTAATATTTCAACAACACAAATGTTGATGGGTACCAATACATTATGATTTAATTAAAAACATTGATGGGATTATTGCACAATTATTTGAACTAGATGAAGTTGACTGAACACCTATGGGCAGAAAACAGCTTAGAGGAAATGTTCATGAATAGTTCTACTGCAGACTTCACTCAGTTACATTCTGCTTTTCCTTACTTTAATAGTCACATATCATAAAATTATATGAAGTAAAGTAAAACTGTGTGTTGTCCATTACTCTCATACTAGCAGTTCTCATTCAGTTCTCATCATAAACACTTTGGCATATTAAAATAATAATTAAAAAAAACAAGACAGACTAAGAATTGGTTAATGTCTGATCTTTACAGGGTAGATAAATAAATTGTATTGTGGGTCTTATCCTAAAGTAGGGTGTACCTTTGATTGCGGAAAGAGAAAGAAAATTTAGGAAATATTTTTCCCGCAAATGATTTCCTTTTAATCTTGTGTCATTAAAAACATGCAACTTGTAGGGATAGGGTTGACACTATTCAATATTTTAAAATTCAACAAAATAATAAGGCAGTTTAGTATTTCAGTTATGCATATGTAAATAGGGCCTATATATATATATATATATATATAGTGTGGACCAGTATTGTGTATACATTTATTAATAAAAGTAATTAATAATCACAATAATGTATACATTGAAAACACCTCGGCCTTTGGTGCTTTTTTCATTACTGTGTTGGTTGAAGTTTACATAATATTAAAATTAACTGATATTATGAGTGGTGTCATCATAAAACTTAAGCACAGGTATGACTGAGTAACCCATGACGATGATGAAATATATTTCAGCACAGAAAGATGAATGCCACAGATTTCAGACTTATATAGTTATTATAGGTTCTCAGAATGATTGCCACTAGCTTCTAGACACTTCTCAGTATGCTAAACTGCTGCTTTGGCTACTTTATCCAAGGTGTCCAGAGCAATTGTAGCACATGCAGTGATAATTTCTTGCTGAAGGAATGCTAGTGAGGTTGGTTTTCTGCCATACATGACATCCTACAGAATACCCCATATATAAAAATCAAGGGGTGTTAAATCAGGAAAATATGGGAAACTCAAATGCACCCCTTTGTCCTATCCAATGTCCATTCATATGCTCATCAAGGTAGGCTCAAACGTCTCGGTGGTAGTGTGCCAGTGCCCCATTATTTTGAAAGATAAAATTCTTCATTACCATAGAGTGCATTGATTGCAGGTAAAATTGGCGTGCATAGCTTTTCCCGGTAAATATGACCAGTAACAGTACCATAAAAGAAGAATGATCCTATTAAACTCCTTGACGACAATAAACACCAGACATTGACAACAAGTTAATTTACTGCTCTGTCCATGTGAATGTGTGGATTATCTTGTGCCCAGTAATAGCATTTGTGATAATTTACTGTCCTGTTTAACTTGAATTGTACTTCATCAGAACAAACAATCTTCCTAACAAATCTCTTCATTCTCACCTATCATTCTTTTAAACCATTCCCAATACTGGACTCTTCGATCAGAATCATCATCGTTCATTGCATGTAGCAATCTTGGGATGTAAACCTTCCAGCTTGCTGCTTTAAAAATGCACTGTATGCTTTTTCTGCTTATTTCCATTTCTCGAACATGGTGAGGGTAACACATTACCTGGTAGATTTCTGTGGCAAATTGTCCCAAAACAATATATGAAGATGAATGACTTGTCGTTGTATGATGTCTGCCATTTTTTCCTTTTTGAACATTACACACAGTATCCCAGGTTTCAAACTTTTTAATTATCCTTACAATCATAAGACTTGTAGGAGGAACCATCACATACTCATGCCTCCATTGAAACATAACTTCAGCAACATTCTCAAATTTGAAATACAATTTCAAAATGTTTTTCCGTTCTTCAAAAGACAAACATGCGTTGGTTATTTTGTTCACTGTGTCCAATGATATTTAGGCCAAACATTTTACACCATATTTTTTGTGACAGCTTAACAAAATATGAATACTGTAATTGACGAACAAATTATGACTTATTTCACTTAATGACAACAGTTCTACACATATTATAAGTGACATATTCTTTCCAGAATGTTATCTTCATCGTGCATACTCTGAACGACTCACTGTTCCGGGCAAGCAGGCCTGCATTGGCTAGAGACAGGTTCATACTCTACACATATAGCCTCTATGAAAATGTTAATACATTATTGTGATTGGTGATTACTTTTATTTATAAATGTTTACAAAATACTGGCCAACTCTGTATATGTGTATAAACAGTCTGTTAAGAAAATAAATAGGCCTACACACCTCAGTGAAAATATTTTGTCATTGAAGCATCATCTGTAAGAACTAAAGTTATTTGTTGACCGACAGATGACATAGGCAACAATGACAAATATCTTCATCACATAGTGCTTATATTTGTTCACCGACAGATGACACAGGCAACAATGACAAATATCTTCATCACATAGTGCTTATATTTGTTCACTGACAGATGACACAGGCAACAATGACAAATACCTTCATCACATAGTGCTTATATTTGTTCACTGACAGATGACACAGGCAACAATGACAAATACCTTCATCACATAGTGCTTATATTTGTTCACTGACAGATGACATAGACAACAATGACAAATATCTTCATCACTTAGTGCTTATATTTGGCTCATATTTGCATAATGTGACTACCAATTTTACTGAAGTGAAATAAATTACAAGGGACAGACAATTTTGCGTTCTATATTGCTTCAGTGATTGTTTCCTTTGGCTATAATTAATGATAAGTTATTTACCAGGGATGTATGAGCGGGACTCTCAGTGAGTGGCATGTACATGGGGTGGGTGGGAGAGGCTCTCAGTGTGTGGGGTGAATATTTTTGTATCTGGCAGCAGTTCTCACTTGCAACATACGTATTAGTAGCCATTTTGTATCTAGAATTAAGGGGTAGTCAGTGACGTTACACAATTCAGCAAACCTTAGGATCTGCAAAAATTGTATAAAAAGTTTCCGCCGAAGATGGATGTGTCGGGCCATTGGCGCAAATAAAACGGCGACACAGCGCATTTCCATTCTCTGGACTACATCCTTCTGGAAATCTAATAGGTCCATAGTCCTGCTACAAGAGATATCCAGTGGGCGTTTGAGAATGAATGCTGAAGAAGAAGAAGAAGTATAAAAAGTTGGAATAATAGTCCCATTAAGCAATCATGAACCATAGGGCCTATGTTTTTCCAGTAGACTGTATGTATGTATATATGTATGTATATATGTATGTATATATGTATGTATATATGTAAGTACAAGGATATATAAATTGAACCAAATTTTATAATCAGCTTATTTTGTGCAGATAATTTTCTGGGTTACATTAGTCCTTGTGTTAAAAGCAGATACATTGGATCATTATGAAAAATAAAAACCCCTGTCAACACATATTTCTCATGTATTTTAACTCTCTTTTACTCTAAATAACCATACATTATATTAAAAATATATGCGACCCAGGCCAGGTTAATAGCAAAGCTATAAAAGCAAAGAAATTAACAATTGAATTTGCAACACTTACTTTGTACAATGCCCCAAGGTCAAACTACAGGCAAGAGAAACAAAAATGGTGCACAAACGTGAACATGCCAGATTAAATAAAATTGCATCTAACATGCTAAGAACTTGACCAAGATATAAATTTCTCAAAAAATAAACTAAGGATAGATTGATGCATATATATGTAACTAAACATGGTTTGGATCTGTTTGTATCCAGGGATGCCTACCAAAGATGGATGTGTTGGGCCATTGGTGCAAATTTAATAATGACAATACATTTTCATTCTCTGAACTACAGTCTGTTAAAAAAATCTAGTAGGACCATAGTCCTGCTACAAGAGAGAGCCAGTGGGAGTTTGAGAATGAACGTTGATGAATAAGTATCGAGTCCAACATTACAAATTTTTCCGTGTTTACTAACTTCCTTTCACATACAAATTTATGTACTGATTATAAGAAAGTGGTGTCATGTGACGTATTCCTTCCAGAACGTTGTCTTCCCAATGAACTCTCTGAACCTCTCTCTGTCTTGGGCGATGTGGCTTGCATTTTCTAGCGATGTATTCATGTTTTCTTTAATGTCATCAGTCCATCGTCTTCTTGGTCTGCCCCTTCTCCTCTTCCCATGTACTCTTCCCTCCATTATTTGTCTTTCTAAACAGTTATGTCTCTTTATATGACCAAACAGGCGTAGTTTTCTTTTTGTTATTGTGTTTAGTAACCAACACTCTGGAATATTCAGTGTGTTTATAATATCAGAGTTTCTGATCTTATCCTTCCATGATATTCTAAGTATCTTTCTGTAGCATTTCAGCTCGAAGGCATTGATCTTCTTTGCCGCTGTTTTACTTAGAGTCCATGTTTCACAGCCGTATGTTGCAACCGGAAAAATAAAAGTTCGTAACATTAGCACTTTCGTTTCTATTTTGTTGTTTTTCCATATGTTTTTCAGCCGTGTTATTTTAATACCAAGAAAGTGGTATTGTTGTTAATTAATTTTTTAATCTGCCGATTCATCACATATGTTGAGATACATGTACCAAACACTTGTTATACTTTATAAAGTTATCAAATTGCTTAAATATTTCTCTAGCTGCAGCAGGTCAATTTGCCCAGAATTGCAGAATGTTCAGAGAATCCATCAGGAAGACCACGCTCTGGAAAGAATATGTCACATGACAATGAGAAAATCACTACAGGCAACAACTGCTGGTTTGATGGCTTTGCTATCAATTATAACAGTAATAAAAAAGAAGTTTAAATCAAAGAAAATAACAATGCTCCTCCTTGCAGAATCTGTATTAGGGGATTCTAGCAATGAAAGCATACATACTTGTAGGTCTATTACTTATGAGGTGTGACATGTGCCATTTATAGCACTAGTACATACAATCTATCTAAAAAATAGATGCACAAATAAAACAGTGACACAACGCATGTCCATTCTCTGGACTACATCCTGCTGGATGTCTAGTAGGTACATGGTCCTGCTACAAGAGAGATCCAGCAGGAGTTTGAGAATGAATGCTGAAGAAGAAGAAGAAGAATGAAGATATTAAAAGGAAGCTCTAATATTATCTTAATCTTAAGGAACATTTAAAAAACAAAGAAAAATTGGAAGAATTTAAGTTTTATTCATTGATTTGTGATTTCTGTACTGAGAGATTATAAATGACACCCTTCTTCGGTTTTTAATTTTGTACGGTATTTGTTGGCTATGACTTTGTGAGTCTTCTGCACAGGTTCTCATCTCAACAGGGAGACAACTATAAAATGTTCGAAAGAAAGACTAAACTTTATGAGTAAATACTAATGTAGTTCTCTAGAGGCCTAAATAACAGTAATCTTTCTAAAACAATTTATGAAGATTATATATTAACGAGATTCATTTGATAGATTTGCTTGAGTTATTACTCTATTGTCTACAGCATGATCATGAGACAGATATTTCAAGTTCTACATGGTCAGATATGGCCCATAGGAAATATTTCTCTAGTTCTTAATGAAAGAAAATCATTACAAAAATTGTTTAGGGTACTCTCCCTTTAAAATGTATCTTCAAAAAGAGGGTGTAAAAATGTGATTTTAGTCTCTGTATACTTTGGTTTAGTAAAATGTACCTCTTATGGTGAGATGCTTTCCTTTCAACTGAAGACAAATAGTCCAAATTGGCTATATCAGAGCTTTTTATCATAAAAAATAGCAGAGACCATGGTAATCCGGTTACCACGACCTGCTAAAGAACAAGTAATTTCTCACTGTAACGAGTAAGTTAATAATGTATTCTAAAATATAGGTTCTGGTTTGCAATTATTGCAATTAGTTTGCAATACGTATTTTATGCTTAATTCATCAAAATATTAAATCAATAAATTGGCCTAATTTCAATATTGATTTTTTAGGGTTAGGGTTAGTTATATTTTGCATAACTAATCCGAGCCGTAACCCTGAATACCGGTATTTTAATATTTGAATTAATAAATTATAAACATACGAGCTAACAGAAATTAATAAATATGTAGGCACTAATTCCAAATCAGTTCCAAAATTTAAGCCTTTACTATAATGAGTCAGAACAGAGTTGGAATCAGCTATAAAAAAACAACCTTTATGATATATATATATATATATATGTTGGAATCAGCTAAAAAAACAACCTTTATGATATATATATATATATATATATATATATATATATATATATATATATATATATATATATATATATATATATATATATATATATATATATATATATATATATAGGCCTATATAGGGCATATATAAATATTATTTTGAATCTTGTTGTCTGCTGATTGAAAGGTGCATGCCTCTCCAAAAGAGAGGTAAACTCATTAACTTCCTACCATAAGTAAGCCTAAATCATATTTCTGAATGAATCATACTGTTTGTTTGCTATCCCAAGGAAAATACGAGAAACTTGCTCTTACTTCCTATGTGCAGTGGGGTGGTTACTCTGAGCTTTCTTTCATACCTAGCAGACTTCAGCTTTCAGCTTAGTGCAATGCTTATTGAAGAAGCCTTCTACTCAGAACAGGTAGTTGAAACATACTAAACAAGAAACTAAACATTTTCACTTACATCTGTAGATGCTGTTCTTTTATAACAAGGTGTCGTACCAGGTACAGAATCTAGAAGCTCTCTTAAATTGTCATTGGTGTCCAACAAATTCTTGTTGGCTTCACTAAAGCAATGAATTGAGGAAAAATAGATTATGTTATGAACTTTCGTTAATTAATATGGCCTAAACAACACAAATAATAGAAAAGTAATGATTACAGAAAAGGAACTGAAATAAAATAAAATGTAAAAAAATATTCAACTGACAAAAAAATCACATAAATATTCAAGGATATGAAACAGGAATATTTCTGCAGTTATACTTTGTTCATGGAAACTAGCTTGGTATATCATCCTGCATCTGTCTATAGGGCTGTTGGTAAACTTCTGTAATAATTTTACTTCACTCCTTCTTTGTCTTCTGCATTCATTCTCAAACTCCTACAGATCAGCAGGATGTAGTCCCACAGTGATTCCTTAACACTCTCTTAGTATCAACACTAGGACTGACAAGCTTGACACTCCAGGGAATTTGATTACCACAAAAATCAGGAGTTTAATTCAAGGGAGGTCAATAAATTATATGGTAGACAAATACTGAACTATAAATAAATATGTGTAATGCTATTTGGATACATATGTATACTGCCAATCATGCACTCCAACATAGTAATGTTCATTTCAAACTAAACTCATTTACTGGGTAATGTAAAATGTTATTATTTATTATTATTGTTTACAAAATAATTTCAATATTAGGCCTGTATTTTTGCTTCATTTATATATAAAATAGGTCAATGCCAGGAGGTTGTGGAAGCAGGATGATCTAAATTGCAGTTTGCATTATTGTAATTACATTGAATTATGGAGAATGTGTTTACTAGATTACAAGAACCATTTTTCAAAGTAGGGGCCTTTAGGTCACCATATCTAAAGGTAGGGGCCTCTAGACCATCATTTCTCAAAGACATGCCAGATACTAGTAGGGTCTTTAGATCACCATTTCTCAAAGACATGTCAGACACTAGTAGGGGCCTTTAGATCACCATTTCTCAAAGACATGTCAGATACTAGTAGGAGTCTTTAGGTCACCATTTCTCAAAGACATGTCAGATACAAGTATAGGGCATCATTTCTCAAAGACATGGTGGTTGCTGATCCAGTAGTCCATAGGCTTGTGCCTTTTGATCCAATACCATTGTTTGATATGTGTATGTGTTTGTAAGCTGTTGTTTTATTCCATATAGGCCTAATGTGAATTCAACATTGACTTGTATGCATGCTTTATAGATTACAATAAAACATTAGACTGTGTGAACTATCACCAATTATGGAGAATAATGAACAACATGGGTTTACCAGATCACATAATACGGCTAATTGCAGAGCAGTACACAAATCAAGAAGCTGCCGTAAAAGTGGAAGGGGTAACATCAGAGTGGCTTAAAGTACAAAATAAAGTAAGACAAGGGTGTACACTGTCGACATATCTGTTTAACATATATGCAGAGAATGTAATGAGAAATGTGAAACACGAAACAATGCAGCAAAAATTCAGCCCAATAAACTTTGTATGTCTACAGATTCCATAAATTAAATGTGCAGACACAACAATGCTATAAACATCACATGAGAGAGACTTAATGAACATAATAAAATCAACAAATGGCTTTTAGCAAAAAACCTGTTTCTAAATATGAAATAGATGAAAATAATGACAATTGATAAAGTGAAAACAAGACATAGAATTAGTATTGAGAACAATGTTTTAGATGAAGTGACCAATTTTGAATATCTAGGAGCTAACATAAACAGTGCAGGAGCTAACATAAACAGTGCAGGAGCTAACATAAACAGTGCAGGAGCTAACATAAACAGTGCAGGAGCTAACATAAACAGTGCAGGAGCTAACATAAACAGTGCAGGAGCTAACATAAACAGTGCAGGAGCTAACATAAACAGTTCAGGAGACTGTGAAGTCCAGATCAAGGGAGAACAGCAAAATAGACAAATAAAAACAACTGAAAAAAAACTGTGTCATGGGAACTAAGATGTGCATTCCTGTGGCGACCTATGGCTGCGAAACATGGACAATAAATAAAACTACAGCCAAGAGAATAGAGGCTTTCGAAATAAAGTGCTATAGAAGAGTCCTGAGAGTACCATGGACTGCAAAAAAGACCAATGTGCTAAGAAAAATCAATGCTCAAGAAGACTGGCTTTAAAACACCATATTAAGAAGGAAGTTAGGTTTTAATGGCCATTTAAAGAGATACAATGGCATGGAAAGAGGGTTGTGGGAGAGGGCGATAGAAGGCAGTAGATACAGAGGCCAACCAACATGTCATTGGACAAGAAATATATTGGAATGTATGCTCATGTTGCTAGAGAATGTTGGACAACTTGTCAAAATCGTGGAGATTTCAGAAGATACATAAGGAAAACTAGATTCTGGAAAGAAGATGTCACATGACACAATATTGATTGCTAAATAATCATCACACCGAACTAATTAGCTTAAGATCTAAATATTATTATTTTATATTTTTAATTCCAGATGGTGAGAACATCCACATGTAATCATTAGTGCTTGTGAGCACTTTGAAGTTTTTGTCATGGTGCGAGCTCATGTCCATACGAGTACACTATGGTGCACATGAGCAAAAGGTTGAGAACACCTACTCCATGGGATGGAATAGTCAACTGCACTCCCAAAAATCTCCTTAGCCACCTCTTACAATTTGCATGGCAGGTAACAGTGTCCCTATTCTTTGCTCCTTTTTCAGGCCCAACAACACAGGGGTGTCAAATCTTCTGGAAAAGTAATATTTATGGCAGTTTTTAAACATCTATAT
The DNA here is from genome assembly GCA_034231615.1 of Meghimatium bilineatum. NCBI lineage: Eukaryota > Metazoa > Mollusca > Gastropoda > Stylommatophora > Philomycidae > Meghimatium > Meghimatium bilineatum. The sequence goes on along the minus strand of CM067318.1, from coordinate 2,299,242 downwards.
TTGTTCGATGAATCTAAAATTCCACACCCCAGCAGTCTTCTTACAGGTGTTTCACATCTTATCACACCCTGTAAACTCACATCACACCCTGTGAACTCACATCACAACCTGTGAACTCACATCACACCCTGTGAACTCACATCACAACCTGTGAACTCACATCACACCCTGTGAACTCACATCACAACCTGTAAACTCACATCACACCCTGTGAACTCACATCACACCCTGTGAACTCACATCACACCCTGTGAACTCACATCACAACCTGTGAACTCACATCACAACCTGTGAACTCACACATCATACTTACTGCAACATTTGAAGCTGTCTTCTAAGCTTGTCCTGCTCATTTACATAATCTTCAATTGTTTTGTTTTCACTGAAACAGAATCACAGATTACAGTTTTCATTAGTGAAGCACTTTTATAGACCATACTAAATTCTTTTTTAAATATGCAGCTTGGATGTGATATTTGTGACTACAAACCATGTTTGGATGTGTGACTACAAGTTATGTACCTTAGCATATCCAAATAGAGGTGTGTAGTAGCTTCTACCTCACAGCACTAATATTTGATGTTCAATAAGGTAAAGAAATGCCTGTGCTCCTATTTGCTATAGTTTCCTTCTCAAAATGTTCCTGCTGGTATTCATTTGTACAAATTGATAACATGTATAGCAATTGTCTCCAGACGTGAACCCAAAACTTTTGGGTAAAAAACCCAGTGCTTTAGTGATAGGCAATCTTTCATTTTATAATAATAATAATTAATTAATAATAATTAATTAATTAATAATAATAATAAAACCCATAGCCAATCAGGGTCATAGCGGTGTCACATTTGATGCATAAAGATCTCCACGTATCTCTATCCTCTATGATCCTGATGAGTCTGGAAACTTCACACCATGTCCAGTCCTTGATATTATAAAGACATGTCTTTTTCTCACCACCTCATATTCTTCCACCCTCCACCATACTTTAAAGAACATCTTATCAATGAATGTCTCATCAAGTGTCCGTTTCACTGGAGTTTACGGAGATACGATTGTTAACAGTAGTTCTTATTGACCCGCTAATAAATAAATTCTATCACAATCAAGAATATTGCTTTTAAGATATGGTAACAGATACTCAACACACATTCTATAATATATGTTTTAAAATGCCTGAATTCTTTTCTCTACGTTAACACTCTGATGAAATATTTAATAAATCTAAAAGAAACAGTGCATCTGTCACTGAGATCTGAAAGCAGTAACATCAATTCACTCAAATGTTCTAACCAGCTTTTGAAACAACTGTTATCCATGGATACTTACGCTTCAAGTTCATAGTTTTTTACTTCAAGTTGTTGTTTGACTGTTGTCATCTGACTTTTTACCAATGCTAGATTAGTCTGAGCATCTGTTAGTTCTGATTTAAGCATGCGGTTTTCCGTCAGGATTTCTTCTAGTCTCTTTTTCAAATTTAGTAAATGTTCCTCTTGGCTTTTGTCAAGCTTATTCTCACCTGCCTGTTGGTGAACAAAATAACATCATTAAAAAATGTTTAAAAAAATACATAATACCCGTAGCTATTACGATTAAAGTAACTAGAAAACTTACTATATTTAAAAATAATATTTAAGGACTGTTTAAAGAATCAGTAGAACAACAGAAGTAAGGTACTGGATGTGTGCACAAGAATAGTGTACAAACAGTTCTTCAGTCAGTCACCAAGAAAAAATAAACTGATACCAAGCTTTTTCGTGTTGGGTGGAAAATTTGGAATCACCACAAAAGGGGCATGGTCTCTACTGCTAATGCTTTTGGCACAATTATATTTCATATACTCAATATGTAAACAAGGGAGTTACAGTACTGGGATTATAATGGTACTATACCAGTAGACACCACAACACGTTACGTTTTTGGAAACCACATTTTGGATAGTCACTGTGCATGACAATTCGCTGCTGCAGAACAAACAAGGCAGCTAACACAAATGTAGCTGCTAACACAAATATGGCTGCTAACACAAGTATAGCTAAAACAAGAAAGGCTGTTAACACTGAGTCTTCCAAGAACCGAGCTGGACACATTTGTGTTTCTACAAGCTAGAGAGTTGTTACCTGTTTCTAAATTCTACAATCTGACCATAAAATGAAACTGTATTACACAGCCAAAAGAATCATGTGAAAGTGCACCACACTGTCACATTCTCAAAAAATTAGTGTGCAGAGTGGTTCAGTTTTTTAATTCTTATTCATCGCTATCGTTGATATCATCCGTTTCATCAACTATTGGTCTATTGAAATAACGTCAATAAAATAATATGAAAGATAACTATATTTAAGCAAAAACAGAGTGGTGTAGTGGAGCTCCTTTCAATGAGAAGTGTATGTTTTGTCATCACGTCTCAGATTGCAGCAGCGCAGAATCGGTGGAGAGGTCAAAATTGACGAAAACCTGTTCACAAAATGGAAAAACGAATGCAGGCAGAGTTATAGCACAACAATGGACCTTCAGAAGTTTATGACAAGAGACAAAAGATGCGCTTTTAGTGCTGGTAACAAACTATTGTGCAGTGACATTTCTGCAAGTCATAGAAGACAACATTCAGAATGAGGTCTACAATTTATACCTACTATTGGAAGGGTTATATAAAAAGAGAGTTAGAAAGCGTCGTTGATTTTGTACATTTTAAAGTAAATCACAAGAAGAATTTTGTAGATTCACTATCAGGGGTGTACACTCAAAACATTGAATGAGCGTGGGGTAGTGTCAAATGGAGAAACAAGAAACACAGTGGCACATCTTGAAAGTTATCTTGCCGAATTTATGTGGAGATCTCAGCTAATAACAACACAAACCACATTTGATGCTATTCTCGATGACCTGGAAGAATACTGGTCCCAATAAAAAATGTGAAACTATTTCTGATTGCTACCTTGTATTATTTTGTGTTGTCTCCCTCTGTACACTAGTTTAGTGAATATTTTGTTTCATTCAGTTTTCCTTTCTTAAAAATGTTGTGGCATCTACTAGTACAGCCCATTTGAATTAAGCTATATTTAATCATTCAAATATTTGCTAATCAAATTGCTATGTAACTTTAATAAATATGTATATATTGATTGAACTAGCTAGCTTACCCTCTGAGCAGAAGGCTCCATCAATAGGCATTGCACTAAGCTGAAGCCTCATGAGAATGAAAGAAAGCTCATAGAAACCTTCCCAGTGCACATAGGAAGTATTAGCTAATCGCTTGCAATTCCTGGGGTTCAGAAGAAGAAATTGATTCAACTAACCTGTTGCAGTTTTGAAAGATTATGCTGTAACATGATAATTTCTGAATCCAGCTGGTTTCTAAGTTCAAATTTTTCACATTCCAACCTCTCTTTCAGCTGTACGGGTAAAGAAAAACAGAAATTTCCAATGAATGACCAAATAGTGAAAATTTTTAGATATACATTGGCCTACATCTTGATAAGCAAAATTATTAATGATTGACAAAACTGACTACACTACACATACAATCCTAATAGTATATATTGATTTTCAGCCCTTGGTAGCAGTTAGGAATTCTCATGATCCCTATGGCTTGCTGGTGATAGATAATATTTTATTTTTTCCTATTAGTCTTTATTCTGTTCACATGAAATAATGCAAAATATTTGTAATCTAATAAATGCTTCCTTGTATATGTGGATGTGTTAACATCGTCATCCATGAGAATATGTCATCATCAGATTGACTGTGTCAACAAGAGAATATGTCACTGTCAGAGAAAAACTGTGTTCACTTCCAAGATAATATTAAATCCCCAGAGGGACTATGTCAACATCCAAGAGACTGTCCAAATAGCTTGTTTTTATCTATGTGACTAGATCCTCATCTGACCATCTGTTATTAAATGACTGAAGCAATTATTCTGCAAATATACCATATACCTGTCAACGGTTATGAATATCATTCTGTATTCAGTCAAAAACAACTTATATACTGTGGGTTTATGTTCTCCTGTTAAGGAGTGCAGGGAGGCCTTTTTGGTATTCTGAAGCCACATTGTGTATTTTTACCCCCAAAATGTGCATAAAGAGTACTTTACTGAAAGTAAATACTTAAGGTCAAAATCAATGAAACTTTATCTGGTCTGTACTAGGTAATAGATATGAAATCATGGAAATGGAATGAATTTATGACAACAAATATTCTTGGTCTCACAATTTTGTAAAACCATTTCATATATAAGTGTGTGAAACCATCATCTATATTAGTGTGTAAGACCATTGATTCTTTATTATGTTTGTGATGTTATCTTATTTATGATGTTATTTAATCTGTGCATGCGGTTGAGTCTGTGAGTTTCAGCAATGGCTCACTAGACAAACCAACCATGCAACAGAAAACCTTAGTAGATGACATGCCTTTATATTGAGGTTATCTTCTTATAGAAGCTTCATGGCACGTCATCTAGACAATCCTGTAGTCATAACCTTCGATAACAGTTACCATGTTGTTCCGACAGGCCAATGTTGTGCTTGAACTAGTTACGGGTACAGCGTGGGTGGACAGAACAACAAAGAAACCTGTCACAAGGGCCAGAGTTGTGCCCTGATGTTGATGTCTGTTTCAGAAACATTAGACTCAAAACACCACCGAGTCTAATGGCTGCTGGAATAGAGGGCAGAGCACTTATGGGAATGTCCGACATACTGTGAAGCCTGTTTCTAATCAAGAATCAAGTTATTTAATCAAAACATTGTACCAGTTTTCTAACTCTGTCTTCAACACTCTGTACCTGTTTTCTAAGTCTCTTCAACACTCTGTACCTGTTTTCTAAGTCTCTTCAACACTCTGTACCAGTTTTCTAACTCTGTCTTCAACACTCTGTACTTGTTTTATAACGCTCTCTTCATTCAACACTCTGTACTTGTTTTATAATGCTCTCTTCATTCAACACTCTGTACTTGTTTTATAACGCTCTCTTCATTCAACACTCTGTACCTGTTTTCTAACTCTCTCTTCAACACTCTGTACTTGTTGTTCCATTTCTTCTTCCATTCTTCGTAAGTGCTTATCATGTTCTTCTTTTTCCCTGAAGGACAAGAAATTTATATTATTTCAAGACAAAAAAAAAAAGGATTAGAAAGCATACATGTATAACATCTTCAGTGAAAATAACTTAACAAATGATGCCTATGTCTATCTAGACTGGCAGAGACAGGTCACAATAATTTGCATGAATGCAGAACGCAATAGACCAGGGCTCTTCAATTATATTTAATCGGGGGCCAAAATGTAGAAAATGAGGATCATTATGGGCCAGAGGTCCGTTTTTTTTTATAACTCGATTTCACTGTTTTAGCAATGATCCACGGGCCACTTACTAGGTCTCTGCGGGCGAGATTTGGCCAGCGTGCCGCCAATTGAATAGCCCTGAAATGAATACACAGGATATGACTGTTTGCCACATCACTGCAACTATGGAACAGACTAGCACACTTCTGAGTACATCTTGCAGAATTGTTCCCAGTACAAATACTTCAGACATGTCCCAACAACTCAATTTTGAACATGAAAAAATACCCCCACTCTCACAAAAGTTGTGTGTATAATGCTCTTTCTTATTGTTTGAGAACCCCAGGAATTCAAACAAACAATTAGAAAGAGAATTAGACACACAACTTTTGTGAGAGTGGGGGTATTTTTTCATGTTCAAAATTAAGGAACTAGGATTGAAATGTTGTATTACCAGAACCAATTAAAAGACAGAATTAATGCCTTTGAGATGTGGATATATAGAAGAATAGGGAGAACATCATGGATAGAGAAGAAAATAGACAAAAATGTTCTAACAACACTTAATATGATGAAATAATTATTAAACCAAATAAAGATCAAGCACATAAAATATGTTGGACACATTAAAAACTTTTTCTGATAAGAAAGGATTTCAACCTTGCCCACAGATTGATATACAGCTTAGTGTACCTTCACACAGCACTAGTAGGGTGACTAAATTTAATACTTTACATTGGCCATGTTATTGGCCAGGAGACGAAAGGAGAACAAAAAATAGCGACATTACTTGCCAAAAATGTTTTAAGAGGTGACTAAGGATGTTTTGGAGTCGAGTTGACTGTCCTATTCCATATAGGGTCAGATTGATTCAGAAACCATGCTGAAGAGGGATATGTCAGTTTGTAATTGGATGTGTCAGACTTATGTCTTTGTTTTCAACACACATAAGTAACACATTGTTAAAAGACATACTATATAAACATTTTAACTATTGTTGAATTATTGGGCCATATCTATATGGTCAGTAGCATGTATGTAGTATAGTTTCTACTGCAATTGAAGTCCCAAGAACATGTCTCACTAACCCTCCACTACAGAACCAAGCATAAAATATAAAGGGAGAGTTTATTTTTTTAGCTTCATCTGTATTGCTGATATCAATGAGTTAAAAAAGTATAATAATTAAAATATCTATCATTTGTTATTTATTCAATTTAGCACAGCTGTCAGCACACGACAGCTGCCACATTTCTCAAACCACTATGGCGTGTACAACCAGTGAAGGTAGCTAGTTTATTGTTTGATACATTCAGTATTAAAGCCTCCTACTAAGGCACGACCCTTTGAACCTAAGACAAATGCAACAATATTTGTTGAAAGATAGGTTTATAAGTGTCCACTCTTTCTTTTGTAACAGTGTGACAATATTACAATATTTATTACAAATTGTTTAGCATTGAAAACAAATCTGATAACTGTACCTTCTGTAAGTTTTCTCAAGTCTCTCGTTTTCTAACTTGTACTGGCGAACATCATTGATGACATTAAGGAGAATACTCTCAAATTGTGCTACTAGTTCTGGCTTATCCACACTGTGAAGATTCTGATAAAGCTCACACACCTGTTCCTGACTGTCAGTACAAATACACACATTATTTGTCATGTAAGTGGACGTAAGTCTATATACACAAACATGGTCTATTATGTAATCATGTAAATTATTCCAATATTTCATTAGAACATGTGGCATAAATCCTGACCTATAGGCCGATGAGTTTCTGTGATGCTGAAGATGGAGAGAACATTGCTTTCATAAAGATGTAGTTATCTGGAAGGTATTAAAAAATGTGGCGAAATAGTAGAGACAGAATAAATGCAAATAAAATAAACATTAATCAGAAGTGAGTAATCCTTGCCCTCAGTCCCGAGTTCTTTCCAGCATGGGCAATACAATATAGGCCTACAGTAAATACATTTATCAATCACTTTTTTACGGCCAAAGACGGATGTGTCGGACCATTGGCGCAAATAAAACGGCAACACAACGTATTTCCATTCTCTGAACTGCATCCTGCTGGAAATCTTGTAGGACTATTGTCCTGTTACAGGAGAGACCTTGTGGGAGTTTGAGAATAAACGATGAAGAAGAATGGCTTTTATTTATACCTGTAAACTGTAACTGCAGCCATAGGCCATACTTTTGAAATTCAATGGAGTGGTCTGCATCACAAATGATGGATTAACATAAAAAAGCACAGACATTCATCATTATAATGATTCTACTTGAAGTTGGCGCATGTTCATACATAAAATAGCTCTTCAACATATTTGAGTTTTGATTCACCGCTTAATCATCCAAATCACATTGCACACTGTGTGAACTGTCAGTATTTGAACCATGCTCAAATTTGAACAAGTCCTGCTTGTGAGATATGCCTGCCAACCTCTCTGCCACGCGTTGACGTTAATATTATTATTGAAAATTAGATAAGTTGATACACTTCGGTGTGTGTTGCATACGGAAGGGATATTGCAAAAGCTCTTAATATGGCCTATCTTTCTGACACAACTTACAGAATTCGTTTGATTGAGCACATCTCAGAGGTTTCCAAATACTCTGGTGTGATGGTAAGGGCGCACTAGTGTATTTTTTGTAATTTCAATTCCGGTTGGTGTTTTTGTTGTTGGGAAAACCCGATTGGATTCATACATTTTTTTGTTCACAATTTTAAGATTTGTTTCCAGTAGTCAGCTGTTTTTCAATATTTTTTAGACTAACGGAAATTGAACATGGGTCCGTTCTAACTGGACTGAATCGTCTCACAACTCAGTAAAGAGCTTTTTCCGTACTTGACTGACCGCATCTCCAAAAAAAGATAGATTTTGTCAAGACATTCAAACTGTGTACTCAAGTCACTGAGAAAAGACGAATCGAGGCAAGGACTATTACAACAACAAACATCCCGTACAAGTATTGAAGTCTCCTCAGTAACACACACATGTAACATCCGTAACCAAAAAAATTGGTAGAGCTTCCTGTTCAGGACGTAGTCATCAACCCAGCATTCATTTGATGCAGTGATTTTCTAAGCAATATAAATACGTTTAGTAGTTTGTCATTGCTTTCTAAACGGACCAGTACTGAAATGCCTGTGATGGGGATCGAACTCGGTACCTTGGCCGTCACAGACTAGCTCTGTGCCAGTTCCTCACAGGTATTCATACTACAAGGGCTAATAGGTCTTATTGTAAACATCAATAACATACAGTGCAATGTTGTTTCAAATAATAGATTATGTAAGTAAATTCAAATAATAGATTATGTAAGTTTCAAATAATAGATTATGTAAGTAAATTCAAATAGGAAGCAAGAAGATAAATTAAAGAAAATTCTAGAGACCAAATTGTACAATCTTTTATTTGAAGCAACACTGTACTGTCTCTTTGTTATATCTGTTTACAAGAAGATCTATTGACTAATATAGTACGAATGCGGATGTTCTATGTTTATGTTGCTGAGGATATTTCAATACTTGTATGGGATGTTTGTTGTTGTTGTAATTAGTCCTTGTCTGGATTGGCCCGTTCCCACTTAAGTACACAGTTTGAATGTCTTGACAAAATCTCATCGTCTTTTGGAGATTGGTTAGTCAAGTGCGGAAAACCTCGTTTACTTGAGTTGCAATGCGATTCGGTGTTGTTAGAACGGAGCAGGTTTAGCTTCAAGAATTTTTAATCTGTCCTCTTGCTGCCTACTTGAATTTAGCTGTTTTGCAAAGCATCTCTTCATTTCATTATTTTGAATTATTATAATAATAATTACTATTTATACAATAATTAAATTATCCATTCATTATATTGTACATGATTTATTCATTACATCGTACTGCCTACATAAACATGATCTATTCATTACATCGTACTGCCTACATAAACATGATGTATTCATTACATCGTACTGCCTACATAAACATGATGTATTCATTACATTGTACTGCCTACATAAACATGATTTATTCATTACATCGTACTGCCTACATAAACATGATTTATTCATTACATTGTACTGCCTACATAAACAAATCATTTTTCGTATTTCAATTTACTTCCGCTAGTTTCCTTAAAAAAAAAATTCAGTAAAGGTTTTACTTTAGTTTACTTAAGACCTAGTACCTGTGTATTCAATTTTTGAACAAATAAACTCATTTTCCAAACCACACATTATAGAGAGATGAGCACAAAGATTTAAATATATGCTTACTTCTTCTTCGGCGTTTATTCTCCTACTTTCACTGGATCTCTCCTATAGCAGGACAATAGTCCAACTAGATTTCCAGCAGGATGTAATCCAGAAAATGGAAATATGTTGTTTCGCTGTTTTATTTGCACCATTGGCCCGACACATCCGTCTTCAGTGGATATATATATCTTATCAACTTATCTTGATTTTATTGTACATATTATGCATAGCGGAACCTAATATTGAGTAAACATATTTGTATCCCGGAAAACCTTAAATGGTGTAATAAGAGAGTTTAATATATTATTATTATAACAGAAACAGGATTATATCAGATGTCATAGTCATTGAAAGGTAATATAATAGTATACTTTACTAGCAGTTATTGTGTATGCAATACTATTGAAACCAACTGTACTAGGCCGCAAGGTATACGATATGATCTAGAGGCATATGGTTATAGTAGTCAACGTAAACAAAGAGATGTAATAAATCACTTGATTCTTATCAGGGACAAGTCTGCCTGATGAAGTTAGAGATATATTCTTCTTCTTCAGAGTTCATTCTCAAACTCCTGCTGTATCTATGTTATAGCAGGACCATGATCCATTCTAGATTTCCAGCAGGATGTAGTCCAGAAAATGGAAAAGCGTTGTGTCCCTTTTTTATTGGCGACAATGGCCCGACACATCCGTCTTCTGAGGGAGAGATATCAGATTTGCTGATTCTACGATCAGGAAGTTTGTAAAGGGAACTGGCAGCAACACATAAAACATGGCTAATGTTTCGTTAAGGAGAACATCAGAAAGGTAATAGGTATCACATCATACATCGAATATAGGTCTATGGAGAAACAGCATATAAAGTAGTTTGGATATCTTATGAGAATAAACGATCACCTTTCTAAAAGAGTTTACAACAAGATGGAATCAGGATACAGAGACAAGGGCAGACTTAGCGAAAGATGGATAGACAACATCAAGACCATCCTGAACAAACACGACTACACCTCAAACAGAGCACAGCACCTGGGTCTGGAACACAGACTACATCTACTTGACAAACTCCTACGCTAAACGGTTGGCGTGGAAGCTACGACAACCACCTGTTGATAGACAATAGACTATGTTTCGTTAATAGTGTGAAGTATCTGATATGAGTACCATAATAGCATCGGAAGAATATTCTCATAGACATCGCTTCTCAAATATTGTTGAATGTTTTGACAATAATTGTCCAACCAATAGGATTCTCTGTACAATGTAAATGGTCGACTGGTCGGCAATATGAGTCTCGAGAAAGTTCAGACCAGTTGAGTTTGTGAGAATTGACTAAAAAAACTTACCTCTCTACCACAGAAGCCAGCTCTCACATTACTTGAGGTGTAGGCCAACTCAATATATTCAAGCAAACTTCAAACTAGAAGTAATGTTTTAAAGGTCGTAATATTTTCATGTCATTAACAGAATGGCAAGCAATATATACGATAGCTCTCAGACGATATAGCCACTGACACTTATGACACATTACAAGAGAACGTTTCACCATCGATATCACAAACAATGAAGACCTAATGCAAATTGCAATGAAACGAGAGACATGAAAATCTATGGCATCCGCCCTACGTGCCGTCTTTAGTCCTAGAGGAATAACTAACTGATGACACACATTGAAGCACGGCATCTGTCTTGGATAGTGTGCCACCATAGAAGAAGCTGGCTTATCTCAGTATTCCAAGCAACTGAAAGATTATATTTTACCACAGAGACTGAAATGGTTCGTTTACGTAAGGAGAATGAACTTATATTGGCCAGCAGCAAGAGAATACAACATGAAAATAGAAACAGCAAGAGTCAGAGGACGATCAATACGAAGGTAGATACAAGAGGTTACCAACGTTCTGTGATGTACCAATACTACTACATATCAAATGAAGCAAAGATGTTATAGCCGAAAACCGGTCTTCATTCAATCCTGCAACACATCACAGCAACAAAAAAAAACAAAAAACCAGAACAGACAACATATTTGGATGGATGGATGGATGGATTAGATAGATAATAAGATAAGATACGATAATATAAGGTTTAAAATAGGGATATAAGGGCTGCATATGTTGTTTAACATAAAATGGAATGCACAAGAAACACCAGAAGACTGAACAAACACGGTAATAATACCTATTTGTAAGAAAAAAGGCAGCAAAAGATATTGTACAAAATACAGAGGTATCTTACGTCTATGTCACAACACAATGGACAATTTTCAATGCATTTTTGAAAGAAGATTACGAGCATTCATCGAACCTCAACTCAACAGCACTCGGATAAGATTTCGTAAGAAGAATAGCTGCACAGATGCAATATTTACTCTCAAACTTGGCAGAAAAAAACAACGGAAAAAAAACCACGAACTGTATATCGCGTTTGTCGACCAAGAAAAAGCATTTGACAGAGTACACGGGCAACTATGGAAAATACAATCATAATACGGAGTTCCACAACACATAATCAACAAGTGCAGGAGTAATTACACAGGAAGTCAATGTGCATTTGGAACGAGTGCTTGTCTTTCAGGAAAATTCCATATGCACTCTGGAGTGCGACAAGGATGTGTCATATATTATTTTATTCATTACATATATCGATTGTATAATACGTAAATATAAAAACAACATGCTTTAAACACCAATTAATGTGTGCAAATGTCAACTGCTGTTTTTAAAAACCGGAAAAAAATCTGACGTTTTTTTGGCACTATTTCTGCAAAAATAAAATATTTTATAAAGGGGTAAATTGTGTTGAGTAAATTAACATGGGGGGGGGTGAAAGTGCAATTGGGATGCATTCTTGGATGGATGGACATCAGTGAACAGAAGATGGATGCGATGCAGACATCCTGTGCGCCGAAAGTGTTTTGTATTTTGCGCCGGGACATGTGGGAGTCTGGGGTAATGAAAGAGCAGATAGTTTGGCTGCACACGAGGCTACTACGGCTGTTGGAGGAGCGATGGCTCGGGCAGACATTTTGAACACCTTACGAAACAAAGCAGGAAGAAATGACTGTTTAAGTAACGATAACTCTTGTTCCATGATTAGAATAAGGGAGCTTGGTTTGAAATGTGGTGTCGCTAGAAATGAGCGGTTTCGTGGGCAAGAAAGAATGATGGTCAATCAACGGCGTACTGAGAAAATCAATCAATGTGTAATGTTGGATACACTCAAGGAGATATCTGAACACCTATGGACTTGTCCGGAGTGCAGTGGCGATGATCCAACGACTAACTAAACAGAGGGGGGGGGGGGAGGTTCCTGAATTTATAATAAGTTGTTGACATGGAGGGGGTGGAGTGATAAATAATTTCTAAAAATGTGTCGGCGAAATTTATAGACATCCCATTGGTAGATGATAGACAATTGATTATTGAAGAACAACAATTGACCTGTATAAGATTATATGAATCTGAATTATGTTTTAGTAGGGCTACAACTGTTCGATGAAACAGTATTATTTGTGAAAACCACGCAAGTATTGATTAACAATTCAGTCGAT